>JAOBRD020428654.1:3087-18740 GCA_027575215.2 Hydrozoanthus sils | reverse complement strand
ACAATTTAAAACATGAGATTACCTGTAACCTACTAAAATATTTTTTGAATCTCTTTTTTTGTGTATTTTGTTTTTAGAGTGCCTTTTGCTTTCAGGCATTTGCCTTTTGTATGCTTGCTGTTTGTTTGGTGAGTGAAAGGCTACAAAAATAAAACATTACATGCCCGGTGTCTAACTCGAAAACCTCACGGTTAATTTAGGCCCTTGGCATTTCCTTCGGTTGTATTAAGTTTTTATTATTTTTTTTTCCAAAATATCCAAACTTTCATATGTCCAATATTTAAAAACTTTATAACTAAAATTCATCTATTACAATGTAATCTTATTGAAGGAAATGAAAATAAAGTTATCTATTATCTGCTATCATCTGCTATCTCATTCTGTTACCTGTTATCATACATAAATACCTGCATTTTTGATAATTGTTCTAGTGCTGAATGGCACTGATTGAAGACATAAGTTATCTAATATAGATTAGTCAACACAATAAAATTTACTATATTCAGAAAATCCAAAAGAAATATAAACTACAAAAGTATATAATGTCTCTTTCCTATTCCCCTGTTTTTAGTTGTTTATGATCATTTTTAAAATTCGATCCCTAATCTAAAAATAGTTTACTAAATTAGAATTGTTTAATTCTGAGATACACAGTAATCCCTATAATCACGTACTAAAACTAGAGCTGTTGTATCCTATTATTTCCTTGTTGCCCAGCCCTTTTCCTTTTTAGTAATTTGACCCATAATTTAAACGGGCCTAATAAATTTTTGGAGTGTTTTCCATATCAAAGCTACATACAGTGACGTGTTATATCAAGGCAGACAAATGTCTGAATTTCTTAAAGTTATATATATTATTCATTGGATCAGTTTTAACAAACGACCGAGTACGAAAAATAGTCAGAAAAAGACAATGCTATAAAGAGAAGGAGGAATGTCAGCTTGTGGGAAGGATCAAAGGTTAAATAAGTTGATCTATATATGTTGAACAACGATCCACGGATTAGAAAGCCGGGGACACACTACTGTCACTTGGCGATTTTATACGTCGATTGTTGCGATTGGCGAAATTTGCTTAAATTCGTTTGGTGTGTCACCTACAGCGATAGCAAATTTCGCTGATCGCAGCGACTGGCATATAAAAGCACCCGTATCTAGCATGTCAGATACGAGCGATTAAATACGTCACGTTTCGCAGGCAATCAAATTCGCTGCGATCGGCGTATAAAATCCGGGCTTTAGAAACAATGGGTGTCACGGCGAGGAGAGAGAGATAAAACGAAAGGGTGGGAGGCCAAAGACGAATATTCATTTGACAAATGGCTAAGATTGAAGATCTCGATTTTCCCTCGAAACCACTGAACTGTGTCGGATTTAGAAGGGAACACTTTCACTCTAAAACTCCGTATCCCTCTGCAAATCCCTTTCCCCACTAATATTTTTTTAATATTCCTTATTCTTTTAAATTATTTTTGAAGTTACTGAAATATTCCGTATTTAGTACATTTTTTAGGCAAATATTCGTTATTCCTCAATTTTCGACCACGATACTCAATATTCCGCTTCTACTAGTACCTCGTGTGCAACCGGAAGATAATCAGTTGAATACGTTGTGATGTCATGATCCGTTTAGAAGAGGACGTGTCCGAACGGAATAAAGTCTTTTTACAACTTACGTACAAGAGGTGACGTCACGTTTTGGGAACGAACCGACGTGCAGGTGGTTAATTGAATTATAAGGAAATACCAATGGTGATCTGATCCGAGAACCCGACGTATATTGAATGTGTTATCGGCTGAAGATCGCCACCCCGAAGGGCAAAATGTACGACAATTGGACCCCGAGGGGGAGGGGGATGGGGGTGGTAGTTCCACGGGGACGTGCCGCCCCTCAAGGTATACTTAAATAATGTTAATAATGATGATAATAATAATAATAATAATAATAATAATAATAATAATAATAATAATAATAGTGGTTTGTTACAGTTACATATGGAGGCTCTTCACTGTTATCATACCAACAACAGTACTTAGAAATAATTATCCCCAAGATACAGTAATGAGATTATAATGAAACAAATATATAAAATCCCTAAGTAATAAAACAATGATAAACAGCCATTTTCAATACGTCTTTTAAAATTAGCATAGGCTAGCTATAGATACGCGCGATTTAAGAATAGATTTACATGATTGACAGAATATCTTAAACTCTGCTTTAACCTCAATTTTGGCTGTTGTTACAAAGCGAAATACGTCATCAAGTAGTATACAGGTCATTTTTCTCACTTTGATTTCGAGTTAACATTGCACAATCTTGATTTTGTCATAAAACTTTCACGCTGAATGGAAATTTTGTTCGGTTTATTTTGTATCCAGCAAAATCCACATCGCAGTGCACATAAGAAAGTCATCACGTTTACAAAGAAGACGCTGCCCATGACGCTGAAATATATTGGAAATCGCTCAACTTAGGCGTCTACAAATGTGCAAAGGAAGCTTTCGAAATGGCAACCAGGAGAGACAAAGACTGTTTCATGGAAAGCCGCTCACACTTGGACCCTTTGCTTGAGCAGAAACAACAAGCCCTCGTCAACTTCAAACGTCGCACAATTGAATCGACACTTTATGCACAGGGACCTGCACAGAAGAACGTACGTAATACCTCGCGACGTGCAAATAACGATTAGTGGTGAGAGGTAGCCAAAACCATATAATCTGCTTTCAACCGCGGAGACCTGTGCACCATGTATCAGGGTATCAAAAAAGCCATCGGGCCAGGCAAAAAACCGTGCTATGCAATTAAAGCCCTTGACGGCATGCTGTTGGAGAAAAAGAGAACCAATGTCACGTTGGGCGGAGCACTTACATGCCCTCTACTCTCGCAACACTGAAGTCGACCCTAAAGCCATTGACGGAATTCAGCATTAATAAGCAGATAAACAATGTCGATGTAGAAATAAACCTTAAAAAGGTAGAAATAGCCATCAATACCCTCAGCTGACAGGGCTCCTGGCCCAGATGGTATCTCTGCAGAGATCTCTAAGGCAGAGGAACGTGACATGATGAATCTCCTCCTACAACTCGCTCGTCTCTGTTTAAATAGCGGCATCGTCCATCAAGACCTGAACCACTCCGAAGTCGTTACACTTTATAAGAGCAAAGGAGCGTGCTCAGACTGTGACAACTGAACTACATGAAAATCTCTCTAGTAGTAAGCGTGGTGGGAAAAGTCATCACTCGAATCGCACCAAGTAGGCTCCAGCTCTTGGCCGACCGAGTTTACCCCGAACCACAGTGCGGCTTCCGTTCATACAAATCAACCATCGATATATTTTTCACATTTTACCAAAATCAAGAAAGGTGCAGAGAGTAGCAGAAACCACCCATTCTTTGATTTCCAAGGTTAACAAAGACACTTTAAATACTAAAGAAATACTAAAGAAAAAAAAGAAAGAATGAGAAATTTACTCGACTTTTACTTCATCACAAAAAGTAAAAAAAGCCATTGAACAAACAAAAATTGGCAAGACTGCATTAAAATGGGCAAGTTCAAGATATTTACAAGGCGGCGCCAAAAAATGCAAGGTTTAGCAGGAAGCTTTGGCCGAGTAAAGATGTGCGGGGCTGAGTTAGGATGTGCGGGGCTGAGTTAAGATCTGCGGGGCCGATTTAAGATGTGCGGGGCTGAGTTAAGATGTGCGGGGCTGAGTCAAGATGTGCGGAGCTCAGTTAAGATGTACGAGGCCGAGTTAAGATCTGTGGAGCTGAGTCAAGACGTGCGGGGCCGAGCTACGATGTGCGGGGCTGAGTTAAGATGTGCGGGGCTGAGTTAAGATGGCCGGAGCTGATTTAAGATGTGCGGGGCCGAGTTAAGGTGTGCGGGGCTGAGTCAAGATGTGCGGGGCTTGTTAAAATGTGCGAGGCCGAGTTAAGATATGCGGGGCTGAGTTCAGATGTGCGGGGCCGAGCTAAGATGTGCGGGGCTGAGTCAAGATGTGCGGACCTCAGTTAAGATGTGCGAGGCCGAGTTAAGATATGCGGGGCTGAGTTAAGATGTGCGGGGCTGAGTTAACATGTGCAAGGCCGAGTTAACATGTGCAGGGCGGTACTGAGTTAAGATGTGCGGGACGAGTTAAGGTGTGCGGGGCTGAGTCAAGATTTGCGGGGCTCGTTAAAATGTGCGAGGCCGAGCTAAGATGTGCAGGGCGGAGTTAAGATGTGCGGGGCCGAGTTAAGATATGCGGGGCTGAGTAAAGATGTGCGGGGCCGAGATAAGATGTGCTGGGCCAAGTTGATATGTGCGGGGCCGAGTTCAGATGTGCCGAGACGAGTTAAGATGTACCGGGCCGAGATAAGATGTGCGGGGCTGAGTAAATATTTGCGGGGCCAAGTTGAGATGTTCGGGGCCGAGTTAAGATGTACGGGACCAAGTTAAGATGTTTGGAGCAGGGCTAAGATCTGCAGAACTGAGTTAAGATGTACAGGGCCGAGATAAGATGTGCGGGGCTGAGTAAATATATGCAGGGCCAAGTTGAGATGTTTGGGGCCGAGTTAAGATGTGCAGGCCCAAGTTAATATGTGCGGGGCCGAGTTGAGATGTGCCGAGAATAGTACATGTACAGGGCCGAGATAAAATGTGTGGGACCGATTTAAGATGTAGGGGACCAAGTTAAGATGTTCGGAGCAGGGTTAGGATCTGCGGAACCGAATTAAGATGTACGGAGCCAAGTTAATATGTGCGGGGCCGAGTTAAGGTGTGCAGGGACAAGTTAAGATGTACATGGCCGAGTTGAAATGTTCGGGGCCGAGTTAAGATGTACGGGGTCGAGTTAACACGGCCAAGGCACCCAAGTTAAGATGCTCGGGGCTGAGTTAAGATGTGCAAGCCGAGCTAAGATCTGCAGGACTGACTTTAGATGTGCACGGCTGGGTTAAGATGTGCACGGCTGAGGTTAGATGTGCGGGACCGAGTTAAGATGTGCAGGGCCGAGCTAAGATGTGCAGGGCCAACTTACAATGTGCGGGGCTGAGTTAAGATTTACAGGACCGAATTGAAATGATCGGGGCCGAGTTAAGATGTACGGGGCCGAGTTAAGATATTCGGAGCAGGGTTAAGATCTGCGGGAATGAGTTATGATTTACAGGACCGAATTGAAATGATCGGGGCCAAGTTAACACGGCCAAGGCGCTAAAGTTGAGATGCTCGGGGCTGAGTTAAGAAGTCCAAAGCCGAGCTAAGATGTGCGAGACTGAGTTTAGATGTGCACGGCTGATTTAAGACGTGCGGGGCCGAGTTAAGATGTACGGGGCCGAGTAAACACAGCCAAGGCGCCCAAGTTAAGATGCTCGGGGCTGAGTTAAGATGTATAAGGCCGAGCTAAGATGTGCAGGGCCAACTTACAATGTGCGGGGCTGATTTAAGATGTGTGGGGCTAAGTTAAGATGTGCGGGGCCGAGTTAAAAAGTGCGGGACTGAGTTAAGATCTGCGGAGCGCCCGAGTTAAGATGTACGGGGCCGAGTTAAGATGTGCAGGGCCGAGCTTCGATGTGCGGGGCCGAGTTCAGATGTGCGGGGCTGCGTTAAGATGTGCGGGGCTGATTTTAGATGTTAGAATTAAGATATACGGGGCCAAGTTAAGATGCGCTGGGCTGAGTTAAGATGTGCGGGGCCGAGTTAAGATGTACGTGGCCGAGTTAAGATGTACGTGGCCGAGTTAAGATGTGCGGGGCCGAGTTCAGATGTGCGGGGCTACGTTAAGATGTACGGGGCTGATTTGAGATGTGCGGGGTCGAGTTAAGATATGCAGGGCTGAGCTTAGATGTTCAGGCCAAGTTCAGATGTGTGGGACTGAGTTAAGATCTACGGGGCCGAGTTAAGATGCGCTGGGCTGAGTTAAGATGTGCGAGGCCTAGTTAAGATGTACGGGGCTGAGGTAAGATGTGCGGGGCTTAGTAAAGATAAGCCCGGCGCCCGAGGTAAGATGTACGGGTCGAGTTGAGATGTACAGGGTCGAGTTTAGATGTGCGGGCCTGAGTTAAGATGTGCGGGTCCGAGTTAAGATTTGCTGGGCCGTGTTAAGATGTGCGGGGCTGGTTTAAGTTGTGCAGGGCCAAGTTATTATGTGCTGGGCCGAGCTTAGATGTTCAGGGCCAAGTTTAGATGTGCGCGACTGAGTTAAGATATGCGGGGCTGAGTTAAGATATGCGGGGCCGAGTTAAGATGTGCGGGGCCGAGTTAGAATGTGGGGGACCAAGTTAGGATGTTCTAGGCTGTGTTAAGATGTACGAGGCAGAGTTGAGATGTGCGGGGCGCCCGAGTTAAGGTGTACGGGGCCGAGTTAAGAGGTGCGAGGCCAAGTTAAGATGTGCGCGACTGAGTTAAGATAAGCGGGGCTGAGTTGATATGTGCGAGGCTGAGTTAAGATGTGCAGGGCCGAGTTAAGATTTGCGGGGCTGAGTTAAGATATGCGGGGCTGAGTAACATGGGCGGGGCCGAGTTAAGATTTGCGGGACCGAGCCGCCAACTTTTCCGAATGGTGAATTACCGCCTAATATGAAGGGTTACGCCAAAATACGCTGACAAGGCAGAGTCACAATGAGCATGTTTGGGTTGGGTAATACAAGGTGGTTCGGGAAATGGAAGGCGTTGTCAGAAAATGCAAGGCTGTACCAAAATGTGGAAGGTCGGTGTGTCTAAAGTTGCACGAAGATGTTCAAAAGCTGAGCCGAGATACACTGGGCTGTGCAACGACGTGTAATGCCGCGCCGATTTGGTAGACTTTGCCGAAATACAAAAGGAGCTGTGCCGAGATTTGCAGGGTTGTATCAATGTGTATAAAGCTAATGAAAGACTGCGCAAAGATGTGCAAGGTTAAGTCAAGATGGGCAATGCTTCGCTGAGACATACAACGAAACGTTATGGTATGAAAGGCTTAAGCGAGGTATGTAAGGCTACGCCATGCCAAGATTTGCAACGCTGCACAGAGATGTGCAACGCTGCTCCAAGAAAATTGTTTGGCAAAGACGGAAGACTTTTTCCACATACCAGATGATAACAGGGGAAAAGACTTTTCAAACCATCGAAATAATCAATTCACACTACACATTACCACCACCTTTTGTTCCTCAAATCTTTCTAAGACATTTGTTCATTGTGTTCTGCAGGGCCGAGTACACCAGCCGAGACAGCTAGCTTGCTGATTGCAAATCAGTGTTGTTGTTTGCGCTGCAACAGAAAACAGGAAATAAGATGTTTCAGCTGCTTCAAGTAATTCAATAAAGAGTCGGTGAAAGCAAGATAAAAAGGACTGGGTGACTGACAGCAAAAAGACATTCTATCATTTTCATTTCTTGCTTAGCTACGAAAATAACCCAAAGTTTTGGTTTGTTCTTAGTCCAGAATACGAGCCTGTTCACGCTTGGCTGGTTTGCAAGAAACATGCTAAAAGTTCAAAATGTTTCAAATAGTTTTTAAATTAGTTCGCCTGATAAACTTAATTTTCAAGGAGCCTGTGCTGCTCAGTGCCCTCTAGTCTTAAAATCATCAGAACTTTCACTTTTTGCTTTAATTTAATTCAGCAGCAGCATGCATTTCTATTTTAACTGTGTACAAGTTATGCAGTATAACGTGTCGAGTACTTCGGACGTGACTAAATTAGTAGTACTTAATAACAACGACAGTAACTATGTAGTAAAAAAATTTAATTGTTTTCTGATTACAAAATGTCTAGATTATACAAATATATATAGCTAAATAAATATCTTCCTTGCAAAATAAGTTCATTCGTACATAAGATAGTGGAGATTATAACTTTAGGAGATTTTGTGATTGTTACAGAAATTGTTTTAACGATCGAGCGTTGCTGTAAGAATGAGTTTGCACGGTGTAATGCGTATCACGACTAAATCGACTCCGATTGTATTGTTTATTCAGGTTGTTGACACGAATATGTGTGTAGGTAGTTTGCTACTAATTAGTTCGGCTCTTTCAAACGGCTACTTTCAGGTGTCTGATAAACGAGGGGGTCGAAATAAACGGAGGGTGAAGAAATTTCTCAAAATTTTAATAAACGGGAAGGGGGGATCCAAGTAAACCGGGGGTGAGATATATTTGAAAAGTTTAAAACAAGCCTGGAAACAGAGACCAGAAAAAATATGGAAAAATTGATTAAGTTGTAAACTTTAGATTCTTGTTGCCCGAGTTTAATTCAAACAAAATCAGGGAAAGACGAACACCGAACGTGACACTGATCAGTAAAATTCATATCTTGAAATTTTGACCACTTGATGATCGTATCAGAACTTGAAAAATTATTAAACGGGGTGGGGTCCTAAGAAGTCCCGGTAGGTACAGAAAAATAGAAAAAAATTAATAAGCGTCAAATAGGTGCAATTCAAATAGGCGGTGATTTGCTAAAGATTTTTGGGTATCGGCAGTTTTCTAAAAAAAAATTAATAAGCGTCATAAGACGTTTATTTGGCATGCACCTGAGAGTACTTTTTCTCGCACACTTCAGTTGAATTCGACAAGGCGTAAACGCGATGGCGGTTGGTTTGTCGTTTTGAAACGGGCCTACTTGCCAACCTAATACTCTTCTTTCGATTTCATTGGATATTTAGCATCCGATTTTATTGAATAAAACAAAGAACGTCGTTTTGGATGTAACTTTTAACTTTTTTAGAGGAAAAACAAAAATAATATTTTGTACGTGCCGGTTCTGAAGCTATTGAATGCGTGGGTCCAGAATCGGCACCCCAGAATTCAGAAAGTTTAAAAACTGGCTTTTTTTCCCCTGCACGCCATAAAAAAACTGCGTTACAGTAGTTCACCGGGGGCCCGAGTCTGTGATGATGAAAATAATCCGCTTTCTGGGCTTTTTCTTGCACGGCTTAAAGCTTCACAAATCCACCAAAATCTCCGCTTCCTAATTTTCGCACATCTTACGCGCCTAAGACATTATTTTGCCGATATACCAGCTATTTCTTACGAAATCTGTTTTCAACTTTATCCCCGTTGCTTTGTCAATCGAAAATTGTCGTTAGTTATCATGATTAACTTGCCCACGTAAGCATTTGAAATTAATAAATTATGCTTAGACATACTGAAATAATTTGGTTGAAAACGTTTGTTTCGCGTTAAGTTTAACGCTCTGTTCAGCTAGTTTTACTTGTGCTGTCAAATCTTTCTTTTCGTATTTACTTTTGGTAGTTTCAACGGAACTGACGAAAATCAGTAATGCCGCTTTCTCTATGGAATTTGCAATTCAAATAGGCGATGATTTGCTAAAGATTTTTGGGTATCAGCAGTAAACAGGTGACAAGCTGTCTGCACACTGCACTAGTTTGCCATTTTGTTGTCGATTCATAAGGGCGACAGGTGTCTTATAATAGACCATTGGAGCCCTTATGAATACATAATTCTCTCCGATGACGCACAAAATACAGTTTGAATTATTGTTGCTGTTTCATTTCACGGCAATCAAAGAATACTCGCTGATAAAAGCACAATAGCGCTTCCGTGACAGCTTCTTCGTTGTTAATAGGCTTTTTCTACCATTCTGAGGTTTTATTTGTGTGTTCACGTGTCGGGAGAAACAGGTTCGTTTCTTTTAATGTTCACGTTAGCGGACTCACTTCACAATTACTGTTCAAACTGACATGATGCAGAAGGATTCGCTTTCAATTCAAGACCTAAATCTTGGCCTTTCGGAGTTACCAAATCTTGATTTAAAGAAAAACAAACAAGAAAATAGCTGTTATCGAAAAAGCGAAGAAAATGTAAGTGAGCTAGTTTTAAACAAAGCAGGCACGTTCTCTACGAAAAGTTCAAACCGTGAAGATCTCAGCTTATTGTCAGAATGTATTAGTACTTCTCCCAAAAACAGGATGGAAAACTCTCAGTTACATGTTGAAACGAGCACAGACAAGGAAAGAAATTGCGTATCGTTTGAGGCTGGCGAAATAGAGGAACTGAATTCGGTTACAGCGGAAACGAAACATTCTACAAATACACCGAGTTTCCTAAAACGTATGAGCACTGGAAAGACAAACAAGGCGCGACAGTATTATGTTGAACAAGTTGAAAATGAATTCTGGCCGCAGATTAAAAATAAAATGGATGTAACTTACTCAACGCGAACTACAACAGCACAAGAACTGGGTGACGCAGAAAGCACAGTGAAGAAAAAAACGCATCTTTGGAGTTACGCGAAACGAAACAAGGCGACCACGGCAGAAAGCGAGTTACCAGGAAAAGCAGTTGAACACCGGAACGCGGAACAACACAAACTTTCCCAAATGCACAGCGAACTGTTTCCTAAACGGCTTTTAAGTGTTGATGAAGTTATAGCAGTTGAAGGGAGTTCACCTCAAAAAACTTCACCACAACCGCGACGCTTCTCGGCGCCATTCACTCTTCGACCTATTTCTCCAAGAAGTAGTTACCAACGATTTTCGACACAAAGTGAAGGACTTGAGAAAGATGGCGGCGCGGACTATCCTGATCGAAGTAAGATTTTTAGTCCGACTCCGTCAAGAAGAGAACAAACAAAACAACAACTAATCGATCCAAAATTTAGTACTTTAACATGCACCCAGTCGATTAGGCTAAATCTGAATGATTCATTTAAAGGTTGTCATAAATCAGAAAGGAGACAAAATATTTTGACTGCTTCGCCGGATTCTTTTTGTCACAAAGCATTCGAACCAGATTTTAGATTTCTCAAGATATCAAGTAAGAAAGAAAGGCGAAAAAGCTATGAAACAATACATCCAGATAATACAAACAATGCCGCCACCCAGAATGCTTCGAGTACACTCCGCCCACGAACTGCGAACAATTCAAGACTTTTGGTTCCACTTCTGAGGGAAAGGCGAAAAAGTGACGGTAGCGTAGACCAATTTACGACCTTCGATTCTCCCATTTTTGATAACAATTTTGATGAAAACTTGACGCCACTAAATCTCTCCTCTCGGGCTACAAAGAAAGGACCGACGACTATAAGACAAATAATCGGCTAATTGTTTGAAACTGAATCGTCATTAATATATATTAATCAGCATTTTTAACTAAAACTCAACAAAGGAGCTATTTACAAAATTGTTCTGCAGACTTGGACATCACTAGGGGGATTGGACGCTAGCAGATATGGACCCCCTTTGTACCTCCTGGAAACAAGCGTATATTCTGTTTACAAGTACACTTTATTAAACAAACTCTTTCAATAAGAACTTACAATACTTATATATCATATCGCAACTAATATATAATATATATACACTCTATGTACACCACCATTATTAACTTCATTAAATCACTGACAAAGGCAGAAAACGCTGGCGAAACATGTCTGTAAAGAAACTCAAAGTTGTCGCTTATGTTTTAAAAAACTAATGATAATATTACATTATAACTAATCTAACATAAAGCGATTTTCTTTTTGGGCTGCATGTAACTGAAACGGGGAGCGGGAGGGAGAGTGGCTTTGCAAAGTATGAGAATTAATTCATGACAGAACATGTTTGGTTATGAAAAAGGAAAAATCGTCTGAGCTCTTGTAGTCAAGTAACGTGTATTGACCGCGTATTACAAACATGAGATGTTACTTCAGAAAGCTAAGTAGAAGAAAAAGTAAAATGGTTAAGTCCTCCCTCATCTCACACGTTCAACTTCAAACTTTGAACCAAGAGACGGTTCAATTTCGCTCTGAGCGACAAAAAAAAAAAGAAATTTATAACCGTTAAAAACTTAATATTCGTATCAATTTCTTATGTTCAGCAGTGGTAAAAAGAAAAACAAGCAAAGTTCGTTCCGTTTCTTTTTTAATTTTGCTGTAAGAAATTTTGCTGAAATTTTGTACCATTTCGGCGAAGTCTTAACACCTATAAATTTTCGTTCATTAGCAAAAACGCGTATTTTGTTGAAACTTCACGTAATTTGCTGTTTGCTTGTGTTTAATTTATTTTATTACTGCTGTACTGTATTTCGTTATAACTCAGTTTCTTCTGTTTGAAACAAATCAACACAAATTTGTAAATTTAAAGTAGTTAGTTATTCTGTTCGCGTATTACATGAAACAATTTACACACGTGTCCACTTGTTTCATGTCATGTTTCTTCGGAGGTTGAATGACAACTGAAGGAGACGATCGCCTGGCACAAGACCTTTTTGTGCGGGTCCTTACTTAAGCGTCAGTCAGAAAAAAGGCTTAAAACTCATATCTACGAAATGCCGCCACGAAATTAGCTGATCTAAGTGTTTTCCTCAAGTTTCCCCGACCCAAAATCTTTTTTTGTCTCGATAAATAGTTTAAAAGTAAATAAGCTGTAATATGAGGGCAAGGGGGATTCAGATCCGTGAAAGTGATCCTTGGCGTCCTTGCTTAGGGAACGAAAGGGAGGGGAGGGGGGGGGGCGTGTAAACATTTTATCTTTGAGTTACACTTTCGGAAACTCGCGGCAATTGTTAAGTATGGAAAATTGACATGTCTTCTGGGGACTAAAATTACACAGTTTTATCACGTCAGCCTTGTTTATCAACTTAAGATAATGTCTTCAAAGAAAGGCGCCAAGTTACTCGCAGGGTCTTTTCAGTTTTGACGTTCTATGCGAACGTGCCATATTTGCTCAGCTTTAAATTATTTGTTCAATAGATGGAGAACTTGTTAATGGTTTGCCGCATTCTCTACAGTACAAATACTATCTTCAAAAAAGTGTCAGTCATCAATACTGCTGATGAAAATGATTCAGTAACACTAGTTTGAAACCTTAGAAATCTTTTTATGCTGATTAGAAATTCAGGTTTTGCAAAGCTAAAAATTGGTCTTGAATGATACTTCTTACAAATAAGGCATTTAACCAGTTGAAATTGCCTTGGTTTTATTGCCAGGAAACTAGCAGCTTCGACCAGAGCTGAACACAATTTTCTGTTGAACTGGTTTTTTTTACGTATGTCCCGCCGTGCAAACAGCGCAAGGAACTACAAGATATTTTGAATGTTTCAACTTTATTTATTTCCACACACGCCGCTACAAGAATAGAATGCGACTTGAATATGTTTGATTTTTCTCACAACTGACCGAAATTGCTGTTGCAACCGAGTATAAAAGCTCGGTGTGCGATTGGCCTTAGTATTTACAAGGTTCGCCACACCAAGCTTACAGATATACTACGGTCATTTATATTGATTTAACATTATATTCGTAGCCTGGTTGCACAAGCTGTTTCGTTTAACCTACGAATGTTTAAAGAAAAATTGAAGTAAAAAAGACATGTTTTTTTCTCACAATTATCAAATTGTTTAACACTTTAAAAATAGCAATATTACGTTTTTTTCGCTTTGAGAAACCATTTTCACTGCAAAAACGATCAACTTAAGTCGGCTTTTCGTTTCTTGTACGACGGCTCAGAAACGCCTGTCAGCGGTTGTTTACGACGTCAATGGTGGATCATTAGACAAGGCACAGCGAACCCTAAAAGCTGAAGTTGTGAAAAACCACACACACAAACCTTGTGCAACTTCTTCGAGTTGTATACAGAAAACTTGGAATATTGTAAACATTCTCCCAGCCACTGTCATAAACAACCGCTGACACGGTTTTTGGCGCCTGCGGTGTCTTACGTTCAAGTAAAACCAACTATTTCACGGCGTTCCATGCCGACCGAAATAAAAGGAAAAAGGAACTTAATAGTTACACTTAACATAATTTCTATTTTTAAGTGAGTCACAATTGTTTTTTGACTTCAGTTCTCCTTTAAGGACTAACTGGCTTTTTTTGAAAGACTATAAACGTACATTGGTCGTGATACAGGGCAAGAAAAATGAGTTGCTGCAGTGATCAATTAATGGTTTTTCTATTAAAACATTTACCTTTTCTCAGGAAGATTGAAGATTAATTAGATTGCTTTGTCCCGATGAAAAAAATAAGAATTGCAGCTCTAACCTAGCTAGCACTGGCTACAAAAGCTTACAATTACCAAGTCAGCTGAGAAACTGCTTACAGACAACAAAGTGTTTTAAAATGGCTGTTTTGATTTTCTAAGCAACCCCTTACTTTTTATAACTAAATAGTGAAACGCTTTACTACGACGACTTCCTATACAATATAACCATAAATTTGGCTTATTTTGGAGACTATTTTTTTGTAATGTACAGTAAATCAACAACTTTGGATATTAACAGATGCTATGAAGCAAGAAATTCTTATTTCAGACACCGAACTTTACATGTGCCGAAAATTGTAAATGAGCTAGATCAATAACATTTTCTCATTAGCATTGATTCGGCATACGTGAGGTTCGACGTTTGAAAAAAGCCTAGCAAGCTTTTCCAACATATAAGCTCCCCTATTATAACTCATACAGTTGAGGAATTTCGTAACAAGCAAGCAGAAGTTGACCAAACAAAGTAAACTGTATGATACGTTTGATACCAAACTACTACTAAGTTTAATCTCTCGGGCAACATGGCGAACAACAACCCCTTGAAAACCATAAAAATTTGCTAACTATCGTGAAACTCGTTATTATTCCCTATGGGTACCCTGCAATAAACTATCTCTTCTTTTGATTCTATCAACTTCTATCTTTAGTGCCGCAGTGTTCTTTCTCTCCTCATCAACATCATTTGTTAACATTTCTACTTGGATCTGAAGTTTTTTAACAGACTCTTTGTGCCGTTTCTCCATTGCTATCATCTGCTCTTGCAGTTTAGAGATCTCTTCTCTCATCTTTTCCATTTCCTCTTGATAGGCTTTACTGGGAGCATGTACCGAAGACTTTCCTTCTTCTTTCACTACTGCTCTAGGTTTTTCTTCTTTTACTTCCTCCCGCGGCTGAATAAGAAACTGAAAGATCAGCGACAGAAATCGAAACGTACATTTTTCTAATTACCGTTTCTAAGAGAACCATAGCTTGATTAAAGAATAATACAATGTAACTAAACAAAATTAAAACCTTCAATATAGATTGTGCCAGTTAAATTTATGGCAAGGCCAACGCATTGGCCAAATAATGGAGCTAGTTTGGATTGGTACATGGAATCTCTGAAATAAAAGCTAGTTTGGATTGGTGCATGGAATCTCTGAAATACTACGTAGTTTGGTTTCGACATGCACGAAATATTTTAAATACAAGGTAAATTGGTTTGGTACATGGAATCTTTTAAATACAAGGTAGTTTGGATTGCTTCATGGAATCTCTGAAATACCAGGTAGTTTGGTTTCAACATGCATGGAATCTTTTTAATTGAAGGTAGTTGGTCTGGTTTAGTACATGGAACATCGGAAAGAAATAGGTAGTTTGAATTGGTACATAGAATCTCTTTAATACAAGGTAGTTTGGATTGGAACATGGAATCTTTAAGTACAAGGTAGTTTGGTTTGGTACTTGGTATCTCTGAAATACAAAGTAGGTTTGATTGGTATAAGGAATCACTGAAGTACAAAGTAGTTTGGATGGAATCTCCGAAATACTAGGTAGTTTGGTTTTGTACATGGAATCTCTTTAATACTAGGTAGTTTGGATTGGTACATAGAATCACTGAAGTACAAAGTAGTTTAGTTTGGTACACGGAATTTCTGAAATACTGGTAGTTTGGTTTGGTACATGGAATCTCTTTAATACTAGGTAGTTTGGATTGGTACATGG
>JAOBRD020428550.1:4124-16190 GCA_027575215.2 Hydrozoanthus sils | reverse complement strand
TCTCTTGCTATAATCACCTAGCAGTGATTATAGCAATGACGTCTTTCAGTTTTCAAAATGGTGACCAGATTTGTTGATGTTTCGGAGTCACAAATTCAATTTAAAGAAAATGCTGTTCCTCAAAAGACAAAAGATGCTACAAAATTTGGAGTCAAGCTTTTCAAAGGTATGCTGGTAAATTAAGCAAAATTTTCTTTTTGTGAAACATTTATTTTCAAAACAGGAGTTTGTTAACATTTTTTGCCACAAAGAGTCAGCAACTTTTTAAAGTGACTTTTAGGAAATGTTTTGTTCTACAGAATGGTTTCAACAACAACAAGAGTTCACAAATGAGCTAGAAAACATGGAAATTGATGAAATGAATAAATATCTGGGAAAATTTTACATCTCCCTGAGAAAAACTGATGGTAGAGCTCTATTACAAGAAAACAAGCTTACTATCAATCTGAGCACCCTGGACAGGCACCTTAAAGCACTGCCCACAAAAAATAAAATATTTTTAAAAAGTTTGCTTTAATTTATTTGTTTTATTTTTTCAAATTATCACCAGTGCAGTTATACTAAAACATTTTGTTAGTCACCTCAGGCTCTGTGAATATTGCAATAGTCACTTTGACTTCATCTCTGTGACTATTCACAGATATTCACATCCCCTTCGACTAATTGTTGATTATTGAATGCATCAATCTAGACTGTCTTATGAGTAGTCAACTAAACTGTTATGGTATCTGTATTTTATGACATCAAAAGACTGTGAAGAGGAACCAAATGCAGTATGATTTGCCACTCAAGATTGTCTCGTATGAGGTTAGCTATTTGGCTAGTTCAATATATTAATAAAAGTAGCTCCCTTTGTCACAGTTGGACAACTTAGAAATGCAGAACTGAGCATCTCTTTATTAAATGAATTATAGTAGTACTAGCTTCACTTTCTTGTTTTAGCTTTCATAGTAACCTTTATTATTGTTTTTAAATTTTCACCAATTTGTTATTATCTATCATTATAATAATCTAACGGCTGATCAACTAGTTTTGCTTGCAGTAATTGGTCAGTCCAGGGTCAACAGGATGGCTGAGTGGTTATAGTGCTTGTGACTCCCACCTCTGTGTTCCCAGTATCTTTCCTGGGTTCGCAAATGGGCTAAGATTTGTTGATCTTTTGACTCCGAGGGTTTTTCTCTGGTTTCTCCGGTTTTTCTCCCTCCACAAAATCGATTTTTACGCCGAGATCTGTGCAGTCAAGTGATTAAACATAAGCCACTGGTTGGGAGAATGGTCAACCACTCCCAGCGTATCGATGATAAATAAATTTAGTTTAGTTTAGTTTAGGGTCTGTAAAGTTCCATTCTGGTTCAAACCCAGCTTACACCCCTCCTGCTGTGTTGATATTTTTTTAACAAGCAGTGCTCAAATTTAAAAAAAAAATGCATCAGTAACTCTCCATACATTTTTTAAAATTCTCTGCTTTAATTTTTAAAACAATTTTTTTTTAACACAACAGTTTGAGAGGTGTGTACTTGGATTTGTATCAAAAGAACTTTTCAGACCCTGAACTGACCAATCATTGCGAGCAAAATTAGTCATCCAACAACCAAATACTTGATAACAACTCTATAGTAAAGAAAAATGCTAAACTTTTAAAATGTTTAAACTCAATCCTGAAGCCAAAAGTGAAAACAAGCCAGAGTATTTCTTGTTGTACCCTTTTTCATTGGTATCGGCTATACTGATAGTTTGATAAAAAAAACAAGCGCACCCATATAATTTTTATATAATTATGGAAATATTGTGAAATTGCAGGAGCTTTATGGTTGGACAATGGATGCAATTGTCAAAGCCATTGGTCTGAAAAACAATTGTAAGTTAAAAGTGCCAGGTTTTCTCTTTGAAAGTTTGTAATTATATTGCATGTTATTTGATCAAACCATGTGCAAAATACAGTTAAATATTTTTTTTACAAACAAATGTTATTAGCTGTTTTCACACTAGAGGATAGATCAGACAAACAAGTTGTGAGAGCATGATAATCTAACACATATTTGTCCATCTGAATGTTCACATTTTAAATGATTTTTCGCGAATGACTAATGTGTTTAATTTGGAGGAACAAGATCAACCAAAGGCCGTCTTAAACTTACTTCTGTCGAATAAACAGTCATACAATGTCAAGTTTTCCCTGTATTAAAGGAGAATGGCACTTACCAGATGGCAACACTTACAGTACAGTATTAGTTTGTTCATCAGTACTAGTGGTACGGTGATGTGAATTTATGTCGACCAACACAAGAATTTGTTCATTTTGCTTTTACATTAGAAGATATTTAAATGAATTATCAGAAAACTTGTTCATCTTTAGACTTGTCCTCTTTTTAGACTTTGCTACTTTATAGAAACTTTCAAGTTTAAAAACATTGTACATATATCTTATAATTTAATTGTAGCTAATTTCAAAGATTCAAAGCTTAAAGAATATTGAGCAAGAGTGTACTTACTAGTTTTGTACAACATATTTACAAGCACATGACTTAATTGCTTAATGACTAAATAGATTTACATGATATTTTTAATTTTCAAGTCTTTTGTCATCTCAGGTACATTTTGTGGTGTATTTCGGCGTCAAGCCCTTGACAGAGGAGCAATGCAGTTGAAAGTGAACAAAATTGTTACAGGTACAGAAAGTGACTCCTGCTGACTTTGTAAACAGCTGACTCAAAACAGGTTAAAAGCTTAAAATAGATTATAAAAAGACATAATTAAATGGTCATGCATGATCAACTTTATCCAACTACTGGGCCCATTTTTTCAAAAACAAATTGAGCAAATTTGCTTTAACCCAGGGTTACATGAATTTCTAAATCCCCATTCTTGTTTCTAACCATACAGGGATTGATTTGAGCTGCAATTTTGGAGTTGTCGATTTTTTTTTCATGGAAATAATAAATAGTATCTTATGAGAACTAAAAACTTTTCCTTAGAGAAGAAATTAATCCTTAAATTTTGGCTTAACACATTAGTCTTCGAATAACTTAGCCCAGGAGATACAGTTTACTTTCCCTAGATTAGCAGTTCCTCCTTGAAAATTAGGGTCTTAACACATCAGTCTTCAAATAACTTAGCCCAGGAGATATAGTTTACTTTCCTTTGGTTAGCAGTTCCTCCTTGAAAATTAGGTCTTCTATAAGTAACTAAGAAAATTTTATGGGGATAATCTTTTTTGTTTCTTATTATGAAATGAAACATTAGTTTTATAGAGTATTACATAAAAATAATAATATAATATTTTAGTACACCATTCTAATCAATTTCAAATGGTTTACTCGTTCCAGTTCTTTGTGGTGACAAAAAGCCTAAAAAAATTGTTGAATTTATTTATATTAATGAAAAAACTGTGGCCAAGCAAAGACCTGACATGAGTAAAAATTTGCATGAATTAGAAAAATGGTGTCAGTAATTACTTTCATGTATTAAGTAACAAAAGGATCTATAGATAGAGTCAACATATTGATTGTTCTACACGTTCTACAGTAACAGTTGCACTTATGTGAAACCCCTTTTAATTAGCAATGTTTTTTTAAAGGTTTTGCACATATTTAATGTTGTAGGACATAATGCTGATGATATAGCAGAGACAGTGATAATGAATGGTAAGTTTAAGAAGGTGCCCAGGTCAGGCCTGTAACGAGGGAGGGAGGAGTGTGATGGGTGCACCGGCAAAAAGGCCTGATGGAAAGTGAATTTTGCCAGAGCTCTTTTGATATTTGAAAAATATTCCTCATTTTGAACATGGGTTTTTGCCAGAGGAATTCTAGGGTTGGAAGTCAGATAAACTGTATAGCAAAATGTATGATTGCAAACTTAAGAATAACAGGGTTCCTACAGGCCCTGGAAATCCTGGAAAACCCTGGAAAAATGTTGAAGCCCCAGAAATCTCTGGAAAACCCCTGGAAAAGCCCTGGAAATTTTTTGTTTTAAAGCCCTGGAAAATTCCATGCATATAATTTTATTGAAAAAACTATATTTGCCAAACAATGCATTTTTTTTGTTTCAAGTAACAATTAAGATTTTAGTAATTATATTTGCATGTTATTCTTATATAATTAAGTTAAAAAAACAAATTTTCATGACATTAAATATTACAGTTGTTTAAACAGGTGATTGTGAACATTAATATTTTCATTCTGGTTTTAAAGAGCCCTGGAAAAGCCCTGGAAAAAAACGAATAAAGGCCCTGGAAAACCCTGGCTGGGTTTTTTAAATTATGAAGGTGTTCAAACCCTGGAATGAAATGTTATTTAAACCATACTTTATTGAACTCTTTTTTAGGTTTTAAGGATTGTGTAAAATTACAATCCATTGGCTACTGTTTATGTATCACCATGTCACACAGTTATTAAAGATTGTGTGCTGTGAGTAAAAATTAAAAAGAACTTTCTTTAATCATTATGACAACCTTTTTTTGCCCTGAAAAAGTGTTCTAATCTTATGCATAAAAAACTAACTGAAAATCTGGCAGCTTGTGCTAGCATTCATTATTACTGATTATGTCTTGTAGTCTTACGAGGAGATATAGCTCGGCTGAGGCGTTGTACTGCAATTACTACGGTGAGTACATTGTATTCACATAAAGGCCAGGTCAATTTCCCAAGAGTTTTAAACCTAATAATCAAGACCAGAATTCAATCACCTTTAAATTAACCTACAGAGTGAGTGAAAGTTAATAGAGTTTACTAAACAAACAAACTATGAAACTTCTAAATGAATAAACAAAGAAGTGCTTACCACATCAAACTCATGAATATTGACTGTAGGAATCTTGAGTCCTAATGCAAAACCACCTCCAGGTTGGCTCAGCTAGTAAGGCACCAGTCTGTCATGTGGGAGGTCCAAGTTTGATTCCCGGTGCCAGACCTTAAAGTAACTGAGGAGAAGGTGCTGCCTTTGCTCTAACATATCTGCAGTGGTTAGACCTTAACATCTTATTGGAATAAGGACTTTTTAAAACTGTTGGTTCCCAGAGTTCTATGATTTGGCTGTAAGACCTGTTGAATTTCTGACCACTTAATATTTTGAAAATAGTTTTTTTTTTCGTTTGAGAAACCATATAAATTTACAGCAAAAATGACCAGCCGAAGCCAGCTTCTCGTTTCTTGTACGACAGCTCAGAAATGCCTAGACTAGGCACATTTAGCAGGCAATAGCGAACTCTGAATATTTTCTTCTTTCATTGAAAAGGCTGAACTTTATCCATCGTTTTGAATAAAAGACACATATCTTGTTTAACTTCCTTTTACATTCTCCCCACCACTATTGTCAATAACCTCCACACCATTAACCACAGAAACGGTTTTGGCATCTGCAATGTCTCCCTGCCAACTGAAATAAAAAAGGAAGAAGAACTTAATAACCAAACTTTACATAATTTCTATTTTCAAGTGAGCTCTAGATTGATGTTTTTTACTTCAGTTCTCCTTTAACCTTATCTATCCAAAAACAGTTTCACATAAACCATTTTAGAACCACTGCTTGAAAACCTACAAAGTGACCATTCATTTTCTTTGTCTTTACAAGTAGATTCTGAAAATGTCCATTGCTCAACAATATCTGAAATTTGTAAATTTTTTGAGATTTTTTGCTAAAAACGGTTTCACATAAACCACTAAAAATGTTCTAACTTTAAAACCACCGCTTGAAACCTTCAAAGGGACCATTCATTTTCTTTGTCTTTACAAGCAGATTCTAAAAATATTCATCGCTTCCACAAATTTTGAAATTTGTAATTTTGTTGAGATTTAATGATTTTGATTTATAAAAATCTAGCAGTATAAGGGTTAATAAATATTGTAACTTGGACTTTCTTGTTATTCATTCGTTTACAATATGCTAAATTAAATATAGTTTCACCCTCAACTATAATCAGTTAATGAAGTAACAACAGTAATGAATCCCCAGGGTACCGACGGAGGACTACCGAGATGTAAGCCATTCAAATATACATACGAGAAGGAGATTGTCATGTGAGTCATGTCATGCTTTTGCGTGGTTTATGTCGTATTTTGTACAACTAAATTCCAGGTGCTGTTGTATTGGGGACATTTGGAACGTTAATGGAACGTTAATTGAAGGGCGTCTTTTTGAAGGGGTGTTTAATTTAAAAGGATGTTTGTAAATAAAGTGTTGAAAAGTGTTTGTTACACAAATTACAGGCCGTACATGTGTTATGTAGAAATTAACTTTAAATCGGAAAACTTTGCAGTCAGATCAGATCAAAAGACTCAGTCCTAAGTACTATATGGTGGTGGAGTCAATTGCAGATTACGTGTATACATGTGTATGTTAAATCTCTAAGAACTATTATTTGGTGAGACAAGTTTATGCTATAACAAGCAGTGTGAACCGAAAACGTTTTTTTCCTAAACGTAGTTCAGAGCTAACAAAAAATTCAAATTTGCCTTTTTTGTCACTATCAGGTATGCATATTTCAAAAAGCTGGACTATTTTTCGACTGAATGTATCTATTCTCCCAATGCATACAGGTAAAGTACAAGTCAATCATGAAACCCGAATAAATGTAATTACACTTCTATAATGAAAGCTCACCTCTGATAAATTGTGAAACTGAAAGCAAGGACGTTTTTTAACTTAATGAAAAGTTGTTCTAGCTACACTTTGTGAATAGAAAAAGACTAAAGTTTCAAAAGATAAAAGAAAGTTAGAATATTTTCTACAGTTCGTTCCCATAGCCCAAGAAATTCAAAATTGAACTTCAACGTTATGATTTTGAAGACAGTGGAAGATAGCCAGTACGGTGTATTCCAACATACAGTTCACTGTTGTTCTCTGCCGTCTTCGTGTCGTTGCTGTCCTTATGGTCTCTAAGAACTCTAGTTAATAACCTTGCACAGGCAGTAGCACAGGTTCAATCATTGAGGGAGGTAGCGGATGGGAGGTAAGGTAACAAAAACGTGAGAAATATTTGGGGAGACATCCACACCCGTCCTATTACATTTTCTTGTATTTTTCTTAAATTTCGGGGGCCCAAGCCCCACCCTCCCCCTGCCACGGCCTTGTTGGAATAATTTGTCGACCGGTAAAATCTGAAGGGATCTACGAGACAGCCAAGAGACACAAAAGAACAATTGCTTCTCGTGATAATTAGCACAAAGCATTCCATCCAAGAAATGTCCAAAAATAAACGGTCTTCTAGTATATTTGAAATGGCAAACTATGAGGAGAGCTGTCTTAAAACCCTTTTAGCCCCAGCTATTTCATCAACATTTAAATTCTCCTTACATAACACACCACAAAGTAAGTCATTTTGAAATGAAAAAATGGAAGTTTATCAAACATAGGAAACAACTGGTGATGAAACTTAAAATTCTCCAAAACTGGTAACATAAAAATAATGGATCATCATATTTAGTAATACATCATTTTCTGTATTCTATTGTTTGGGGCTGCAAGAGAAAGCATAAAACTTCTGCTGGCTGCCTGGTTTTCTTAGAAAACACTATGTGCATAACAGAAAAAACATCCCTATTTACTGGATGACTTGATACAAGTTTCTGATACTTAATGTTTGCACTCTTTTTTGTAGGGGTCATGCACGAACATTCCTCAAAGATCTGGAAAAAATCAGGCCAAGTTCAATAATTGGTAAGTGTTTGGTAGCCACCCTCAGGCCTCATTTCCAAACCTCAAACGATTACTTAATATTGATTTAATTAGCTTCATTACTCTTGGTTAGGCAGAGAACCCATTAGGTTTTACAACCCAATTGTTGGACTCAGAAGGCCTACGGTTTAACGTCCTCATCCAAGAAGATGCAAAAGTCTAACCATTTGCAGATGTTAGAGCAAAGACAGCGCCTTCTCCTCAGTTATATATATTATTGTAAGAACTTGAGTGAAAGTCTGGGACCGGTAATTGAACCCGGGCCTCCCGCACGACAGACAGCTGGCGCCTTACCAACTAGACTAACCAGGCAGCGGCTTTGTGCCCTTGAGCAAGACACTTTGCACAACTTGTTTTCCAGCTGACTCAAAAACGCTGGAAACTACAGCTCTGAAACTAATTTGAACGCAAGGTCGCTCAAATAAATTTAAATTCAAAAGTGTTTGACAACCGTAAACGAGACCACAATTTAAGTTCTAAGTGTAGTAGAAACAACTTTTTTTGAAAACTTTTAGCTGTGTTGCACCTTGGATTGTAAGACTGACAACTGCATACCAAACTTAAGTAACCTGATCCGTCTCTGACTATTCTACTCATTTGTTACAAGTACCAATTAAAAGAGACTTCCATATATTTCGTTTGCGGATCTCTTTTTTTTCAACTTAGGCGTCATTAGAAAGAAATTTAGAACCCAGGTAAACGCGTGCAGTTTAAGATTCAAACTTTGAATGGCCAATAAGAGCTTACGGAGGTCCCAATCAAAAGAAAACTTACCATCATTTTCCCCAACATCAAACACGTGTTTGACTTGTTTTGAATATATCATAAATACACTTTTATAGCTATAATTATATATATTCAAACTCTAGTGGACCGGTTTGATTAATAACTAGGGTTTTGTTCTTTCACAGATATCATCCACTCAGGTGATAGTTTGTCAGTGAAGGAGGATGTGAAGATGCCAGTGCAAGGTGATGCGCCATATTCAACCACCATAGCTATAGATAAAGCTAAATTCTTTCTCGAGCTATGTGGCCTATCTGACCGGAGCTTATGTGTGCCCTATGGTTTCCGTAGTGTTAAGCGTTAGGAGTCAATGATTCCCCTTGGACAGGACACAATTCCATCGCAAGTTAGCTCCTAGCAGAATTGGTAATCATTTATACAGCTGAGTCGACTGGAACAAAGTCAGGTAAAGTGTCTTGCTCAAGGACACAACACAGTTACCTGACCAGGGCTCGTACTCGCGACTCTAGGATTACAAGTCGAACATGCTAACCGCTCGGTTTTTGTTTGTTTGTGTGTTTGCAAGTTCTTTCACAGCCTTGCCTTTTCGAGAGGTGGGGGTCAGCCCAATTTGTTAGGTCGGAACTGTTGCAACGCAATATCTTTTCTCAATGATCCATTACTGCGCAGACAGACAGAATCCTGCAAATCTGATTGGCTGCTAAGAGGGCAGGCCATACCTTTTTACACCCACCGACATTGCAAACGTTTTTTTTCTTTACCGCTCTATTAAGTTTTGCTTTCTTTTTTTCTAAATCTTTAACTATGTTTGAAAAAACGTTGTAATATATAACTTAAAGAATGAAGGAAAGCGCTTCTCAAGTTTGAGTGATCAGAAAAAGTTCTGAGTCACTGATGGGAATCGAACCCGCAGCCCTCTAACAACCAGTCAGATGCTCTACCCACTGAGACTCACATGGGGAGCCGAGTCACAGAATAAGTTGTTAACTATTCCCGCTGGACACACGTCTTGCATCTGCTAGCTCGATATGCCTAATGGTCATATATGCTATATGATTCTATTCATCAAATGATTCCCGTCGTTGACCCAGAATTGTTTTCTGATCACTCAAACTTGAGAAGTACTTTTCTTCATTCTTTTACTACACCAAGTTGCAAACTTCTACATAAATATATAACTTGTTAATCTCTTTTGCTCAGTCTTTTATGGGAAATGTCAGACCCCCTCGGTCTGAGATTGCCAAGTAAAGACCTCGCCATCGGTTGACGCGTGTTGTTTATTGCTTCCACATCTCTCTTATCGTTGTTGCTTGAAAAGTTTCTTCTTTAGTTTTCGGGAAGCGTATGGCTATAGGCGGCGTCTAAGTAACCCAACTATCTATATTTGAATTTTCTACTCGTTTCACTGCATTCTACTTTCAAAATGATTTTAGAACCTAATTTTGATGTTTTATTGACATTTTGTGTTGCTCTGTAGGCACGTGTTCCAGATGTGGATATATCTCCAGTCAGACCCTCTGTAAAGCCTGTGTACTGTTAGAAGGCTTAAACCGTGGACTACCCAAGTATGTTCTTGTTGTTAATTAAATTAGTTTTTACAAAATCTGTTCAGTTCGTCGGCGAGTAAATACAATTATTAAGTTTTGATCACCAGAAATAGTTAAAAGTTTTAAGTTATTGTCGTTGGAAATTTCAAAAGTGCGTTTGTTTGGGCCTATTCTAGACTAGGAATACAATTGGAATAATCTTGGTTTCCTAGATTTCAGTTTTTTAAACAAACATTTACTTAAAACACTCCATGCATTCCTCAACGCATGCGGTAGTTTTCTCTTAAGGTCAGTGGATTTTTTACCAAAAAGGCTCATAGCTCCTCTCACTGCAGAGAAAACAACCAAAATAACCATGGCTGCCCAACATTCTGGTGTTGCTTTCACGGTAAGCCTATCCGGTTAGAGCGTGTGACATCTTTATTCGGTCCGATTATTCCGGCAATTCTGAAACCAGGAGCAGAATAAGTGGAAGAGTATTCTAGGAAATCCGGATTCAGAATAGATTCTAAACGAATGACTCTTCCAAAAAAAATACGTGTATTTCTGTTCCAGAATAGACCCAAACGAAAGCGCCCTTAAAGTTCTGACGTTCCAAGCGTTAGATTTTCGTCGGAGCAAGTATTATGTTCTTGTTGTTGTGACTGTAGTGGAGTTTTTATTTATTGATAGCCAAAATTTAAACACCTTTGTGATTCCAAATTTGATAAATTTACTACTTTATACTTACGAAAATAACCTAAACGTAATAAACTCAAACGTAAATCTATTTGCCTTAATATTTCGTCAGCTCTACTGAACAACTAGACGTTTTCCATAAGTCAGTAGTCAACGAGGCAGTTGACTATTAGATCCACAGAAAACGACCACGAGAAGTCTAAAATAATTTTTTAGTAGAAACCAACTAGTACACTACCTTCGAATTTAAACCGATTTTTATTGTGAGTGTTTAAAAGGTCTTTGCACCATTGGTCCAACTCTAATTCTCGAATATAACTTTTGTTATGTCTGTATCCATATATCAGTAATTTAATAATTACGTAATTGATAATTTTCTGCATATATCCAGCGCCAAACAATTTAGTTCAATCATTTCCACGATTTGAATTCCCGCACGCCGCCTTTTTGAAATGTGACGTGTTTCGGTTGCAGTTCCAGTCTCCACTCTCGATAATAACAATAACAATGAACGAGAGGGGGTCTGGCACTGCAACCGAAAGACGTCCCATTTCAAGTTTCGGCGCGCGGGAAATTCAAACCGTGAAAGTGATCAAACTAGATTGCCAGACGTATGACGCCAATACGTCATGGTATGACTATGCACACAGTGGTGTCAAATTTGAGCTGCTGAGTTTAAAATTTTAGGAGGATCCTTTAAAGAGTCCGCCATTGTTTTAGTGTTTGAAAACCCCGACAGTTTCACTACTCACCGTCTATCGCACAAGTTAGCCAACATGGGTGCAGCATTTGTGACAGTATATTAAATAATTTCAACTAATTAATGTTATTAGTACAATCTGTGGTGTAGCAGCACAAGTTTGAGTGTAGAGAACTAATTTAGACCACACCTTTTTTTTCACCTAGACTTGGAATAAAGAAAACTAGTAAAGCTGTGGTGAGTACATTTCAGCATTGTCAACAAAATCAATTGTCGCTAGAAAAAACAGTATTAGTATTTGTCAGAAATTAAGAAAACAGCTACGTAATTATGACTAGATATAACTTAAAGTGTCGGCGGCGCAGAGGCCAAGCGGTTAGCGTGCTCGGCTCGTAATCCTAAGGTCGCGAGTTCGAGCCCCGGTCAGACCGCTGTGTTGTGTCCTTGAAGAAGTCACTTTACCCGACTTTGTTCCAGCCGTCTCAGCTGCATAAATGAGTACCAGTTCTGCTGGGAGCTGTCCAGGGGGAGTGAAAGACTCTCATCCGCTTAACACAACGGAAACCGGAGATAAGCGCTGGCCTAATGGGCCAGTAGGCTCGCGAAAGGATTTAGCATTTTTTTAACAAAAAGGGATAGTGTGATTTGAGAGACTTGATCTAACAAAGTCATTTTTCTGTATAATAAGGTGTATTTTCACGAGATAAGAATTTCCGTCAAGCT
>JAOBRD020428443.1:0-18746 GCA_027575215.2 Hydrozoanthus sils | reverse complement strand
TCTTCTCTCTATTAATACTCTCTCCTCTCTCGATCCCAGTCCCTCCTCTCTTTTCCCCAACTTTTTTTTACTTTCTCCGTATCCCGGCTCCCTCTTTCCTTTCCCTATGAATCACCACTAAGATTGACAACACTACATTTCAATATTTTTTATTCACCAGTTTATTAACAGAAACCAATGAACACAGTATACAACAAGCCACTTGCGGGTGGTAAGCCTGTGGCCAAACGGGGCTCAATGAGGCCTAGGTACATAATCATATACCATATATGAAGTACCTACCGCGTAAGCGTTCTCTTGCAAAGCCCCACGTGGGAAAAGGAGTTTCAGAGTGTATAGGTTTTGTAATAATACTTTCCGTTTTACGATGTTAGTCCTTTTCGAAACACCAGCAGGCTATGCAATATTTAAGGTAAGATGAATTTAAGATATTCTGTATTTGCAGATTAAGCTTTTTAGTTGTTTTATTTTGTGTAAATCGCGATTACTTTAACCGTTGTTTTTTAGCTGTTGGACGAGAAGAAGCTGCAAGAATGTGAGAACCTTTACAAGGATTTCGAGAGTCCAGCAACTGCAAGTAAAGTGTGAGTTGTGCTCCTTCATCGTTATTAAAACTTGTACTTATTGATTTCTTTGTTTATTTGATTGGAGATGGTAAGAATGTCCGAAGTGTACTTGGTATTATAAACACTATATAACAGTCGTGGGCTCGTGCGTTTGAAATGATTTGCGTGTCAGACAAAAATACGTTGCGTTCAGGTATTTCAAACAAGTCACTATTTATTGCACGAGTTAAGTACTTTTCATGTCTATAAAATTGCCGAAGATCTCAAAATAAGCGGTAATTCTCTTGGATTATTACCAATAATAACAACAACAACATAAAATGCTACTCTAAATTGGGGTTACAGTAATTAGCTGATACAGTGCCCAGTAACTAGAATACACACTGAAAACAACTTCTCACTCAGTTCCCGACCCAAAAACAAGGTCTAGTACTAGATATTGAAAAAAAAACCTTGGCATAGAAACTAAGAAGAAATTGCATCCACTGTAGAGCTGATACCTTAGTCTTAGAAGTTGTATGTTTGTTTGTATGTTCAGTGTGTTTATGATATAACTACATTTTTTTTGGTACAGGGTGAAATTGAAGCATTTTGAAAAGTTCAACGACACAACAGAAGCCCTGGCAGGTACAGCTTTTAAATCACTCACACTTGTTTTCACTACACAAGGATTGCAAAAACCTGTCTGCTATTATAAATTTTATTAACGATTATAATGTGTGATGATGATTATATTTTATTGATAATAAGTTTTAATGTTTATATTACTACTTCAGCTTCTACTGCAACTACTAGTTTTATCATTACTGTTACTACTACCACTACTGTTACCACCATTAATAGTAATTACTGACAACAACTTTTCATTATTTATGATTTATTTTAAATTGTTAATATTAATCATTTTAAAAATATTGTGATAATGATTACAGTGAAATAAAATATTGAGAATGAAGATTAACTTGATTAACCAATGTTTGAAGTTATCCAGACTCAATCTTTAATTAATGGTTAAGTTTAATTTGTTTCAGATAATGTTTAAGTTAAATTAGAGTTTACATTATTATATAATAACAGATAATTCTCTGTTGGACTTTTATAGCTGCCACTGCAGCAGTGGAGGGGAAAATGGGGAAAAGTTTGAAGAAAATGTTGAAAAAAGTAGTTGCAAAGGACATTCATCAACAACTGGCTGTGTCTGATGCTAAACTTGGTAATGTGATCAAGGTATGTAAATGAAGTTTATTTCGGAATATATAAATTTGTTCAAACATCCAAGGAACCTGAAAAATTATACATTTCATTCACAGAATTATTTAAATGAGAGTACTAGTGCCAATAGTTTACCATTTTCTGGTGTTTTACTTTTATATTATGATGATAACTGCAACTATTAAGCTGATGACAGTGATGATGGATAATAATAAAGAGGATGGTGATAACAGTGGGGTAATGATAATTATGATAGCATTGGTTATAAATGCATGGTTACTATTAGTTTTATATATATTTCTTCATATTTTTCAGGAAAAACTGAATATTGGATGTGTGGCATCAACAGCTGTCCAAGAGCTTATGAGGGGCATCAGAAATCAGGCTGATAATCTCATCACAGGTGAGAAGGCAACAGAAATTTTCAGTTTAATAAAACAACTTTGACTAATGGTCTTTGTTTTTTTAATGCACAAAAAAGGACCTCATAGAAAAACTTAAGACAGGCGTAGAAGATTGCCAGCCAACATTATTTAAAAACCACATTTTTAGTTTAGTTTGAAAACCTTTTTGTAGTAAGGAAGCTAGAATTAGCAACTTAATTCTTTTTGTAATGTCTAATCTTAGAAACTGCTGCACCTTTGATATACAAACTAAAATAATCTTTTTTTTTTTCTGGGTGAGGAAAATAAGGTGGTTTAAAATGATTAGATTCCTATTTTCGAATACATTTATATAATACAATAATTGAACCTCAAATAATAACAAAGGTAAGGAAAAAGTGACTGCATTTCAGCATTAGGTAATTTATTTATACACAGTTGAACTTCCAAGGTAAACAAATTTAATATTAGTATTGATTTTATGATTGATTTTTTTTCTAGGTTTGTCAGACAAAGAAATGAGTGCCATGGCCCTTGGACTAGCTCACAGGTATAATGTAACCCTTCTTTTGTAAGTTATGTTAAAGCTCACAACAATGTTAAAGTGTCAGAAACTCTTAAACTTTAATATTCCCTAACATGTGATGTTGATAATTTTATTTTTTTTGTGTTATTCTTTGATATTGGGAACAAAATAAACTTAGAAAAATTATTAAGTCTTCTTAACTACTAGTAACTTCATCTGACCATATATTTTTATATTCTTATTACTACTTAACAGCTTAAACAAATACGCTGTATATGTTGTTAAAAAAACATTTTAATTAATGTACTGTATAAATTAATTTATTTGATACTAATTGTGCATCATAACTTGCAGTCTATCAAGATATAAACTGAAGTTTAGTCCAGACAAGGTTGATACAATGATTGTCCAAGCAATTTCTCTTCTGGATGATCTTGACAAAGAACTCAACAATTATGTGATGAGATGTCGAGAGTGGTATGGTTGGCACTTTCCAGAGCTTGGAAAGATCATCACTGACAATTTGGCATTTGCTAGAACAGTAAAAGCTATGGGTAAGAACATAACAAGATATTGTGTATGTATGTTGGTTTTTCTTTGTTTTATGATAATTTTATATCAAAATAGGATTGTACATAATTATTATACCACCAAAAATTTTTTTTGACAATGAGGCATCAAGAAACAAACATTTGCTTCTATGTTGTAAGTTGTTTGAGTAACAGATAATTATCTGATAATATTGTTTATGTACCCCATGGTTGTTGAGATGATGTAAATGTAAGTAGTGTTGAAGTTTATTTTATCAGGTTTTCAAGCCTGATACAACTCAGCTCTCTTCAGTGTAATATTGAACTGTGAGTAGCTAGTGAGATCCGTACATGTGCAACGCCATATCTTTCAAGTTTTCATCATATGGCATACATCAACCCATCCAGCAGCCAAAAGCATAGCTGACATTTGTTCAGTCAGGACGGGGAAACACCAGTTTCAATCAGTTATACCTAAAACAAATTAAGTTAAATTTTGTCTCAAATTAAAAAAAAGTTTTTTTTTGGGGGGGGGGGTGAGTACATATTAGTATTAACTGACCATAATCTACTTCACTGAGGGTTTGAGCTACTAGATTTTTTGTATGGAGTTCTTCAATATTGATTTTTAGTGCCTATAAATCTCAAAATGTTCTTGGTGACATTATCTTCAAGCCTCCTCAGAAGATGAAGTTCTATATAGTAAAAAGACTTCAAAAGTTTTGGGCACACTGTCATGGGTCAGACTGATATATAATAAGTTAACTATAGTATATTTTTGTCAACTGAAGTCATATGTAGCTCTTGGGTTAAACACTGTTTAAAATAATGTCGGTGTAGGAAGCATAAGCAAAATTTCTCTTTACTTTTGTAGGTGTTAGAGAAAATGCTTTGAACATTGATCTGTCAGAGGTATTACCAGAAGAAGTGGAAGAGGAAGTGAAGGCTGCTGCAGAAATTTCCATGGGAACAGAAGTATGTCAATCATTTTCCAGTTTCTTAGCAACCAAAGTAGAAAAAAACTAAATCCTGAAAGCTGCTAATCAGGGTTACATTAAGTGCTAATCCAAAAATTTGATGTTTGTCTTGCAGATTTCAGAAGAGGATATTGAAAATATAAAGTTTCTCTGTGAACAGGTTTGTTGAAAAGGATAACTTGTCAAGTTACACTTTTATTTTCATTGATACCCCATTGTCATGAAGTTAACAGTCTTTTTATTACCTGTTTGCAGTCTTTTGGTATGTCCTGAAAGCATGGAGATGATTAAATTTTTAGAAACTATGGTTTACCTGACTTTTTTGTTTATTTTCTGATTTCACCTTTTTGTAGATTATAGAGATTGCTGACTATAGGGCACAGTTGTATGACTATATCAAGAATAGAATGATGGCCATTGCTCCCAATTTGACCATTCTTGTGGGGGAACTGGTTGGTGCAAGGCTTATTTCTCATGCAGGTACATAAGTTTTCACATTGTCATACTTTGATCAGGCCCTCCGGTATTATGCGATGAAAAATTATGCTGCATTATAGGGCTAATTGTACGGTAAATGATGCGATTTTTTTAGGTATTATGGCCATTAAATTATGCGATATTTAAGCAATTTTATTGGGTTGTAAAAACATGTTTTGCACATAAAGGAGCAAAAGGTAGGCTTCAACCACAGTTTTATGTTTTAGTGTGTTCAAAGAAGGAGAAGCATATGAAAATGCTATCACAGAGGGCTATCACTATGTGCACAGTATGTTAAAAACTGAAACACAGTTACCGTTAGTATAATATAAAGTCCAAACTGAGAGCTTTTCTGGAAATGCCTGTAGCCGTATACAACAACCGCAAATTTAGAAAATCACAAGTTTCTGCAATTTTTTTCACTGAACTCTCTTTTTTTGCAGCCATTTCTTCACCATCTTTTTTATTTTCTGCATCGCTTGGCCTTGATGTACTCTGACTACCTAAAAACACTCGATTTTCTTTCCCTTATCTCCCGATGCCATTTGCATTTAGCCATGTGTTCTGGGTACACTATATTTTGCATACACAAACTATCATTTATAACATGATAACACTGACCTGTGTGCCTGTGCAGGCTTGTTGAAACAAACGATAATCGTACAAACAAATCTGTGATGAAAATCACCACGAAAATCATTTTGAAAATGATTATTTTTTACCAACAGTTTCATATTTTACTGGCAGAAAAAAGTAAGGATTTAAGATTTGAGAAAAATAAGGAAAATCTTTTAAAGTAAGCTATTATTTTGTTTTTTATTGTACGATTTATGCAGGGTTATGTGAAAGTTTGTGAATTATGCAGCGTTATGCGATTTTGGGTCGATTATGCGGGATCGCATGATCGCATAATATCAGAGGGCCTGTTTGACTAGTTTTTGACAGGCTGAAAATAATGTTGTTGAATACACGATGTGAGTGTGTATTTCAGTTTTGATGTCAGAGCATATTAGACACAGTTTTTGTCTATCTGATAAAAAACAGGGCCAGTTTGTCACATTGAAATAAATGAATTGATGTTGCCTGAGGGTGAATCATAATAAATTATTTTGTTATACAGTTGGGTACATTAGTTACTTGCAGCAGTCAGAGTGCAAGTTATTGAGATAATAATGTATATAATAATGGCATCCCTTGAGTGTGTAGATTAGTTGCTATTGAACACATTTTCTGGACAAATTGATCAAATGCTCAACTGTCACCCCAAAGCAACTAGAAGCTAGATGCAGCAAGTTTTGTGATAAGAACTATATGAGGATGCCCCTACAGCAGCTATTAGGACACTTTGGAGGGATCTTTAAAATAGTTTGGCATAAACTTGTCCAATTTTTTATAAGTGTTTTTCCCTTTATATTTGATCTATCTTGTCAATTTTAAATTCAACAGCAGATGTTCTTATTTGGTCTAACTTTAAGTTTGTTCATCACTGTTGTGGGTTTTCTAGGGGTATCTAGTTTTATCTTAACCTGTAAAATTTGGCACAGCTGTCCAGTGTAATGGCAGTTGTGATGAAACTTACAGGGAAATTAATGAACAAGGGTTTTCGTGCCAATCCTGTCACAAATACAGGATTGTTTTTGCCCCGTGCTCTTGTGACATTAGCCAAATAAATACAAATATTTAATTACTGCCATCTTATTTGTAAATTGACAGTCAGACTGATTGGAGTGCTCAATGTAGACTGAACTTCAGGTTTATTCTTAGTTTCAGACTCTTACTAAGTTGTTATTTTTGAGAGTCTCATTAATTTTATTTTTGTTTTCTAAGGCTCTTTGCTAAATCTTGCCAAACACCCATCATCAACTGTGCAGATTCTTGGAGCTGAAAAAGCATTGTTCAGGTGGGCAAAACACTTGCACGCATTTTTAATTTTGGTGGCTGGAGTGGTGGGCTATTGTTGGAAAGACAATCATGCAGTTCATAGTGATGTTTTATTTTTGTCATTTATTTCAAACAGGGCTCTTAAGACAAAGCATGACACCCCAAAATATGGTCTAATATATCATGCATCCTTGGTTGGCCAGACAAACCCAAAGAACAAGGGAAAGGTTTGTGTGCACTTCCTGTTCAGGGCTCAAATTAAATTAACTTTATTTTAAGTAGCAAACTTGCTACCTGAGGCAAAGACTTGTTAGTTTGAGTGCAAGTTTTAGTAGCTATTTTAATTTTCAACATGTAATCTGAGTGCATCATCATCATCATCATCATAATAATAATAATAATAGTAGTTTATTAAACACTTCTGGCAGTTAAAAACTCAATTAACAGTGTAATTTTCAAATATAAGACTAATACTACTAATAATGAATTCTAGCTGTTTACAATAAAAATCTAAATGTAAAAAAATCTTGTGATCTTTTGGTTCTTTTAGTACCAGTGATGGCTTTCTCATTGCCAATAGTTCTTAGTTTGTAAGGGATTGATCTTTTTGTGGTTTGAGGTATTAAGAAGGATATAAGAAGGATATACTTTGTCTACATCTGTAGTTGAGTTGGCAAGATTAAATGCATTTGGTTGCAGATTTGTTTGGCCAGGAAAGCAGATAAGCTTCATTAAATCATCCTATTATTTATCGATTTTTTTTAGTGAAGCAAAGTTGGCTCTATTCTCAAGGTAAATGGCTTGACTTTGTTTTGCTTCAGATCTCCCGTATGTTGGCAGCAAAAGCGTCTCTGGCAGCTCGTGTTGATGCTCTTGGTGAAGATGTAGGGACTGACATGGCTATGGAAAATAAGGCTAAGCTGGAGTCAAGACTCAAGATGTTTGAAGATGATCAGGTAAACAAACCTCGTAGACTGGTTTTCAATAATTATCATGGATACATATGAACTTCCATTATAATAATTATGGACATTGCAGGGATATAACAGTGTCGGTATATATAGAAAGGTTGGGTTCCCAATTTATTGACCACACCAGAAAAAGATGACAACTGTATACTTTACCAAATTGATCAGTGGGCCCTACTACTGCTTAAACAGGCTCAGATAAGATCACCATATAGTTGGCAAAACTCCTTTTCCATACAGCATTGTGTTTGTCAAAGTCGAGTTTAAGGTTATATCTTTGAAAAGTTTTAGTTTTTTTTGCACTAGGAAACTTGGGTTAATATACAGGTCACTATTGGTCGTTAGAGGTCACTGTAATGACGCCACTTCTAATATTACACTGACAGTTTAAGAATTTTCGATATGGAGCAATGAAAATTTTGTCTTTGTTTTCTAGTAAGAGATTTAGTGTCCCGGTCAGTGTTACAGGTGGTCCATTTATAAAGGTTCTTTTCAAATAAGAATAACTTATTATCGAGTTAGAATTTTGTTGGGGTTAGAGAGGGGTTTGTGCAGAGGCTCAACAATAATTAATCTTTTCAGGGCTAAATACATCAGGTGACTTGTTAACATCACACAACTGTAGTCATAGTTCTGCCAGGAAAAAGTAAATATGTAAGCATAGGTAAAAAATTTTTAAGTATTCTTAAAAAATTTAACATTTTTGATCATTTTAACTCTGAAGAGGATCGTTTAATCGAAAACATTGATTTTAGTTTTTTAAGTTACAGTACTAATAATTACTATTTTTGCCTATGCTTACATATAATTATCACACAACTGAACCCAGACTTCTTATGTTACCAATTTAAGAGATTTTTTGCTTTTCAGTTTCAGTAGTTTTCCATGTTTGATCAATTCTCCTTTTCTTACTGTATTTATACCAATACCAATGATTTATGTGAGGAATAAGTAGCTGTTGACAAAAATTGGCTGGGGCTAAATGGTTTAGCAGCAACTAGTATAACATTATTTATAAAATCCATCTTTCAGCTATGAATTAGGCAAGTATAAAAAAAATTATTAATAACTGTAAACTTTGAATATAATTTTATAATTGTTTTAAAAAATTAAAAAACTTTGGCAGTGTAGGAAAGTTATAATAGGTAACCAGAGATTTTTTAATTCGCAGATGAGGAGAATTAGTGGTACTGGGAAGATGAAAGCACGAGCTGACAAGTATGAAAACAAGAGGTAAGCACGCTAGACAGAATTGCTTGTCAATGTGAACTGATCAGTGACATCTAATATTGATTACCAGAATTGTGTTTAACTTTTTACCATTGGTGCAACTCTGTTGAAGTGTTTTGTTGTTGTTGTTTTCATGGTTCCAGTCAAGTAAAGTCTTACAATTCAGCTGCCGATTCTACGATTGACAAACCGTCAAAGAAACGCAAACATGAGGAGGAAGAGAAGGATGATGAAATGAAGAAGTCAAAAAAGAAAAAGGATGAACAAGAGGAAGCAGAGAAGAATGGAGATGTGTCAGACAACGGTAGGTTGAAAAAGCTTAGTATCTCTTTGCTTTTGTTTATCAGTATTCTTACATACTTATGACAAGAGATAATAGAATGTCATCAATTTTAATTGCACCCTCTTGCTTCCTTCAAGGAATTGGGTGGATTTGATTCAAGTTTCATTCATTTTCTATGACTCTTTTGCAACCTCATGGTTGTTTTAAATTGGTATTGACATTAATTTCAAATTTCAGCAAAGGCAGTAAACATGATACAGGGACTTAGCCAGGTTTTCAAAGGGGATTGTTGGGGGGGGGGTCCAATACTGCATCAAAAAGCGGGTGTTTACCAGACCCCAGCTACGCCCTTGTGATACAAGTTTCAGTCTTAACTAGCAAATACATATACTGTAAGACTTGCAAACACAAAGCCTTTTAGATGTTGCACTGTGTAAGAAAATACTTCTTTTTATAAACAATGCTTTAAGTTTAATAGTATAATTGATTTTGAAACCAGAAAAATAGAGTTAGCTGTGAATGGAAGCGATTTCTGAAAATGTTAAGAATTGAATGATTTTTAAGTTTTTTCTTTTGTTTTCTTTTGTTTCTTGTTCTCCAGTTGAGGAAGCTTCAGCAAAAAAGATGAAAAAGAAAAAGAAGAAGGAAAAGAAAGAAAAGAGGAAAACAGAAGATTCGGACGAACAACAGGAAGAAATTACAGTGGTAGGCATTAAATTCTTGTGTACAGTATTTACAGCACTCACTAGAGATTTTCTCAAACTGTGACACAGCATCTATAAACTAATGTAAATGCTCTAATAGGACCCAAGATGGCTTGTTTAAATCTTGAAGCTCTAGGGGGGAGGCTTATTAGAGCATTTAGGGTAACTGTTTTGAACACAGAGAGCGTAAAAGACCTGGTTACCTTCAGATAATTTTTGAATGAAAGTAAACTTGTTATGGTGCTAAACTTTAGTATTATGTGATAAATAAATTATTGTGAGATGATAGGAAAAGCTGACATTTAGAGCATTAGCCATTTGTGATGCTAAGGCGAAGAGCTAATGCTTGAAACGTCAGCTTTTCCTATCATCTCACGGTGATGATAATTTATTTATCACATAATACTACAAGTTTATATCCACTCGCTGATGCATTCAGTAGTTTTTTTAAAACTATATACCTAAAGTTCTGGTGCTGTTGTTCATCAGTTGTTCATTCTGTTTTTAAGATGCGATGCATGTAGATTTATATGTTGCAGCATTGAATTGCACAGAATATTATTTGATCTGTGAAGACATCGAGGTTAACTTTTAATTTCTCCTTTGGTTTGTAGTCTCCTGAAGAAAGTGGAGAGAAGAAAAAGAAAAAGAAAAAGAAGAAGAAAACAAATGAAGATGAATAAAAAGTATAAACAATATAACATTATTCACCAATGAATTCATGTGTTGTGTACAGTGTTTGTTCGATAGAGCTGTAACAGTTTTTTTACTCTAGCCATTTGTAAATTAAATTGTAGTGAGTGATTTTCTTGAATCACATGACTTCAATTGATGAAGAAAAACAGCCCTTTGAATGGAATTTTTTGAGTACAGGCTTTCATAAATTAACTGCTTTTGGAACAGAGTTTAAGAACCTAGAGTTGTAAGTGTTACCAAGAACCTGAATCTCTTTGTAAATTCTTTATTTTATAATTTTTAATGCCAATCATCCCATAAAAAATCCAAATAAAAACATTCAAGCTGGTTGTTTTATTTTTCTGTTGTGGGCTCCATTAATTTGTTTAAGTCTGTTGAACCCTAAGAAAATTCTATCTAGTTCTTCACAAAAGATTTTTTGTTTGTAATCGTTATGTCACCTGAAATCTGCCTGTTGGTAAGCATTGGAAGGTGTAACTTAATTTGATTTGCAATCTATGTGAAAAGTTATTACAGTGCAACCCCTGTATAACGAACCTTGTTATAAGTCGCCATTATAACAAAACCCTGTCCGAAAGGCAATTTTACCCCAATATATAGTCGAAGTTCGTAAAACAAGTACAAGTATTCTGAAACTTACTTACTTATACCTACTACCCCTCCTGGGGCATAGGCTGTCTACAAGGGTCCATCACCGAGGCATCTCGGTCCTGTGCCAGTCGCTCTGGAGAGCTGTCCCCAGGTGTAGCCTGCTTTCTTACAGTTGGCATCTAGGTCGCGGTGCCATGTGTTCCTTGGTCTGCCTTACTTCCTTTTGCCTTGGGGATTCCATATCATTGCTTGCGTTGTTGTGTTGGAGGGCAGTTTCCACAGTGTGTCCAATCCATCTCCACACTGACAGGAAATTTCCAGTCCTGATTTTAAATGTAGCAAGTTAATGTACATTTTACAAATACATGTCATTACTTTTTTGCACGTTCCCAAAACCACAGCATAACAAATTTTTTTGTGTGTTTTCAAATAACTACGTTATATTGGGGCTTCATTTATTGTGAAGTAAATTGTCTGATCCTTTAGCACTTCGTTATATAGGGGTTGGACTGTCTTAATATTTTAAAAATATACCACGTTCCAAAGGAAGAAACCCATTCACCACCAAATGTCTCAAAATAATGGAAAGTAATTTTTGTGCTTGACAGTTTACCACTGCCCCCATTTTTGAGGAAAGTATTGTGCAAGTGCAGGCATCCTTCACTTTTGATTTTTTTTTCTGCCTTTAAACATGACAACATGCCCACTTTTTAAAGCCAGATAAAATTACTGGAACTATCTCGCAATCCATATGAATAGCATCTTCTGCCTTCTCGTGGAAATATTTCAAGCTGAGATACTTATCTAGGGCGCGGCATTGCGTCCAGGGGTGCAATATTTTCGATTTGGACGCAAAAAACTAAAAATTTTTCACAAAACTAAATTCCCTCGAAAATCGCCGTCATCTTTGTTGCGGATCTCCCAATATAAGAACATAGCTAGTGCGGGCTCAGCTTTTGGCCGGAGTTGCATCATATCGATCATGATCAGGGTTAAACAAGATTTCGCCTTTGCCGTGAACCAAAAAAAAAAACACCAGCCAAGTGGCAAACCATTGCACAAACTTTCGAAGGACAACCTTTACTCGCCATTTCGCTCGGAGCCTCTATAAGCAAGTCACATGAGAGCAACTCCTTCGCCGCGATTTTTAAGAGATGTACGTAAGTACGAGCGTGCCAATACGCACAATAAATGATGAGGCCATTCTGACACCAGTAAACTTTGTGGTGAAGACTCTGAGGCAACGTCGCAGTTTACAGATCAGACGGAGATTCTGAAATTTCTAGATAAAAATTTGATCCTCGGTCATAATTATTGTTTCGTAATCAATTTCGAAAAGTTGCGTCGTGTGCTACCAAGCTTTTTCCCAAGCTGCCACACTTTTGACAAATTATGCTTTGAATGCACATATTTCCTCTTGTTTGGTTTACCGGTGTTGAGCAACTAAATACTCTACCTGTTGGCGCAAGTGCAACCTGGTTCATTCAAAACCGTGAAGGATTTTTTTTGTTTAAAACAATACCCTGCTACTACGTACGGTAATTATTTATTAGTAATTTATTATTGCGCATTCCTCGTTCTATAAAAATAGATGCGCATTACAGCTGAAGAACAAAAGATGGTACAAGGTGGCAGGGTCTTCTAGAATTGCTCACTTTTTGTAGAAATGTAACGCAAAGGACTGGGCAGACATGTTTGAGAAACTACACTTTCTTAAGTTTTTGAAGTACCCTTAGCAGCAGTAAATATGAGGCTATAAAGATTTTTTTCAAAGCTATTATTAAACTAAAGTTTAACAAAAAACATTGATTACTTAATTGTTTCTATTTGAATACTCCTTTCAAAATAAAGCTGTTTTACCCAACAGAAATTATACTTTAACTTACATCTTTTCATAGACTGTTTGTTGATTTCATTGACTAAATTAAAATGTAGAAAATAAAACAAAAAACATGACTATTCATGAAAATTAATAAGAACCCCCAAATCCAGGAAATGGACCCCCATTTTTAACAACAATGGGTCCAATGGATGCTCACTTTCTAGATCCTTGATCTATCACTGAGATATCAGAGTGATAAAAAGCACAACACAAGCAAGTTTGTGGTAGTTTGTTATTTCATTCAACATTCTTGTCACAGAAATGGAATTTCAGTAAAACTTCAGTGATCACTGGCAAGTTGAAATACTAGTAGCAGGTATTTCTTGATTCATATTGCTTGTTTCTCCTGACACACAATGACTTTAAATGAGGTATGGAAACAGTGGCTCATAGTTTGTTGTCAATAACCTGCACAACTCATCAATATCTTCCTAGGCAATAAATTATTAAAGCAAACAATCTTAAAAAGGTAAATTTATCAATAATTATTTAAAATATTAGTTGGTCACTTTTTTGTCTCTGTGTTATTATGTTTCAGCACACAAGTTATAAATTGTTTGTATCTTCAGAACCACGAGTAGGCCTAGGGTTTCCACACAGTGTTTGGGGTACTGAACTTTAATATATTGCAGTTCCCAAGATCTAAAAACAAGACCAACCTAAATAATCCATGTTGGTTTTTTTTCTTCTGGAATAATATACCAGTTTGGAGACTGAATGTCAGTGCGGAGCCAATTGAAATCTTTCACCAATGCCCAATTATTTTCTTTCCCTCTAATTCCTGCAACTTCAAAGTGTTCTGTCAGCTCTTCATAATCCCAGTTATATGCTGCAAAACCAACTCTTGAACAATCTTCAACAATGGCATTACTGGTTACATGCAGGTAAAAACTGGTATCATGTGTTGTATGAACTCGTAGCTGCTGACAGGCCAAAACAAAAATTGAGTTCTTGCAGTTGTCAACAAATACTGAAGATGACACAGGACCACAGAAAACTTTGCAGTTCTGTAGTTTGTTAATATGCAGGGTGAGCAGTGCCCCATAAAGTTTTACAGTGCAGTCTGTTAAATCAGTTAAATTGACATCTTTGCCAGTAGTTTCTCTTGAGGTCATAGTCACAGTTTTATTTTTGAGATGCTTAAAGCCACAAACATGATTCTCAGTTTCCTTGATTTGATGAATCTCTTCAGGGTTCCTTTTCTCTGCTACCTAAACAAAGAAAATAATGTACCGATTAGACTGCCAGTTAAAAATGTTTCACCGATTTAGTATTTAGATACATTTTTGTTCAAAAATACACAAATTCAAACACATTTTAAAATGAGAAACGTTGACACTTGTACTTTTACCAACAACGAAGAGCTACAAATGCATCTAAAGAGAAGCCATGAATTCGGGCTCAGGATTATATATTCACTGAGCTCCTCTAACAAAGATGAAAAAATGAAATAATCAGTTTGTTCTGTTACCTTCAAAGGTGCGTCCGTTTGGTCAGGACTTGCAGTTGCAGTAACCGCCTTCTTGGTCTTACGAGAACTGAACGCAAATTTTTTTTTCGGGATGTACGCATTTCGCTTTTCATTTACAGTTTGCAGTAAAACATCAATAGCAGTTTGGGCAGACTTTATAGCATGTGAAGGCAGAAACAAAGAAGAATCTGCCAAAAATTTCTGAAGCTGATGACATTTATCAATCGAACTGTCAAAGTATTCGGTCAGTTTTGCTTTGTCCCCGATGTATTTTTCTAAAGTTTCCTCTTTTAACATATCTTCAATTTTATCCTTTTCAGCCTTGAAGGCCGAACTAAAGTAATCACTGTTTTCATTTGGCTGGGCATCACTTTCCTTATCGGTCCTTTTTTGCTCAAGTTTTTCCAATCTTTCTTGTCTTCGTCGTTCTAATCTTTCTCTAACGTCCGCCATTTTTTTTTTTTTTAGCGTTCAAAGGCTTGGCTACCAAGCTATCTCCCGGCATCCTTTTCGACACCTTTCCTCGTTGTAAAACGCCATCTTCATCAATTCTCAACGTGGTTAGTGAGCGTGATTCTGTTCTTCTCCGCATTATGTTATTGCTAGAACTAGTACGGACTTAATAATGAATCCCTATCAGTACCAACAAGCGCAAATTGCCCAGCAACAAATACAGTACCCGCAAGGTTACTCGCAACCACAAGTTTTTCAGTACAATTACGGTCACGGGCAAGTAACAGCTGAACAACAAGCGTCCGCTGTTTTCGCTTATGGACAACAGGTCGCAGGAAATCCTGCGGCTTTTCAAGCACAAGCAGTTCCACAGCAAGCCGCTCAAGTTGCTTATTTACAGCATGGAGCTTTGGCTCAAGCCCAAGTAACTCCACAAATATACCAGCAAAATCAACAGTTGCAAGCGTATGCTGTTGCGGTTCAGCCACAGACAAGTCAGCCAGTCGCTCAGACAAAAGATCAAACTGCTTTGCAAGCCATTGTTGCTGCCCAGATACAGCATCAACAGCAGTTACTTCAGCAACAACAACAACAGCAATTGCAACCTCCTCTGCCAGTTGAAACATCTAAGGCACCGCCACCACTTCCTGCTGATCCAGCCCTGGTACCACCTCCAACATCTGCTGCATCCAACGGTTCGTCCAGTAAACTTCAACAACTGTTAGAGCAGCAGAAACAGTATCAGGAGCAACTTTCTCAGTGGCAGCAGCAGTACACCCAGTGGCAGCTGCAGCACCAAAATCATCCTGATCAAAAGCAGTTCCAGGAATGGCAGCAGAAAATGCAGCAATGGAGAGTTCAACAGGAACAGCTGCTAGAAAAACAGCAAAAACTGATAAATGATCAAATTGTGGCAGAAGCTCAAGCTAAGACTGGACAGCAGCATTTGACACCACAACAGCAACAACAAGTTCAGCAGCTATTAGAGCAACAGAAAGCTCTGCAGCAACAGCAGTTGTCGCAGCAGCAGAAACAACAACAGCCCCTGTTGTATGAGCAACAACAGCCCCAGTCGCATCGGCAACAACAGCCCCAGTCGCATCATCAGCAACCACCTCCTACACATCAGCAACAACAGTCACAGTTACATCAACAACAACAACAGCCCAAGCCTCATCAGCAAGAGCAACCACAGGCTCATCAACAACAACAACAGCAGTACCAGCTACATCAACAACAACAGCCTTCTTCGCATCAGCAACAACAGATGCATACACAACAACAACAAGAGCGTCAGCAAACTTTACAACATCAACAACATTTGCAAAGACTTGGTACCCAAAATCTTGGTCATTCTCAACAGCAAACCATGGCTTACTCTCATCAGCAACAACAATATGTGCCAACACATCAAAATCAACAAAATTTGCAGTCATCAGTTGTAAAACCAAATGAAGGAAGAGAAGACAGTGACAAGTTACCACAGTGGCTTCAGCATGAGCAACGATTGCAGAAGACCGACAGGAGCCCATCTGGATGGAACAAAAACCAACAATATAATCAGCATCAGCAAGATTCCAGTCAGAGGTGGCCGAACCAACCTTGCCAGGGTCAAGGACAAGATAAGTATCAACAGGACCTATTACAACGAAGAAGTCTAGGGAATCAGAATTTGCAACAACAAGAAAAACCAACATGGCTTCAAGGAAAAGGTACAAACCAGCAAGAAGGGCAACAAAGTAATGAACCACAAGAGAAACAGCTCCCTAAGTGGTTACAGGGTGGGCAGAAGGGACAAGCTTCAAAACCATCAAGTCAACAGTCTGCTGAACAGCAACCACAACAAATTCCCAAATGGTTACAGAATAAGAGTAATGAAAATCAGCAGCAACAGAAACCTAGATGGTTACAAGGCAACATTGGACACAATCAGAAAGAAGAGTCCAGGGAGGGATCTTCTGGACAGTTAACTCAGCCAAAGCCAAAGTGGATGCAGGGTATGGCTGGAGATAATGGAAGTCAGAAATCAGAGGCACAACAACTACCAAAATGGCTTCAAAAGAAACCTGACCAAAACCAGGTCAGTAAAAGTTGGACTGATTCAGATCAATCTGGGAGACAGCAGCAGGACTCTGTTATACAGCAGCAGCCAAAATGGATGCAGGGTTTGCAATCAGCACAACAGCAAGGCAATTCCAAAGCAGCTGATGAGGCTAAAAATGAGTTGCCAAAATGGTTGCAGCAGGGTGTTAAAAAGGAGGACACTAAACCTGCTCAGTCACTTCCAAAATGGCTACAGGGATTATCAAATAACCAACAAGGTATAGTTATAACTACAAACTATACAGCCATAATATTATGATTTTATTATACAATTTTCCTTTAGGGAATTGTGTCATGTTTATTTATTTACAATTTACCATTACATCTTTACAATTTTACTTTGACAAATAAAAATAGTGCTATTTTACTAGTTACAAAATACAATGAATTACCAAAAAAATGATTAAGTAAAGTACTACTGTAATTTTGGAAAAGTGTTTTGTTAGCTCAAAAAGTATTTTTGCTTCAGATGCATTTTAAAAGATTTTTGCCAATATCATGACAATTAATTTTGTTTTGTCAATCTCCAGCCGCAAGTACTGTCTCACCAGCTGTAAGGTATGTTAAAATGATAGCTTAGTTTATTATTGTGTTTAAACCCTGTTTTTGTCAACTGTCAATAATACTAGTCAATGTTGTAGTGTCTTAATCAGTAAGGCTTTGCTAATGCAAGAGCACAAGTAAATTAAAACAACAAGATTCAAGTTAACGATTCGGCATCCTCTCAATGCCATTATCAGGATTAAAGAATCTACAATGATGCCAAGTGAAGTATGGGATTAAACAATAGACTAATAATTCAAACAACTTTAACACCAGGTTCCAGTATAAAAGAGTTAGGCCCACCCCTTTTCATGAAATATGAATAAATTTTGAAGTGTAATGGCAGCCATTATTAAAAGAAATGACCCACTTTCAATAATTAGAGGTTAATTACACCATAATCTTGAAACAGTTTCATCTTTTTAATCGTAAATAAAGTCATTGACATAATACCATTCTGCTGGTAGGCGTACGTTGTGAAAAGCTGCTGATAAATATCAAAATATACCAAATTTATCGCAGGAGCAATTCGCAAGACCAAATTTGACAAACAATGTCGATCAAGGCCCACATTTTGTCATTATTTTATTCAGTGAAATTTTGCTTTAGGAACTGAAATTCATAATTGTACTGTAACACTAATAAAATTAACACCAACCAAAGTGCCGAATACCATCGTGACAAGGCTCAGAAGCAAGCATGAGCTCTACACAACTGTAGTTGTTTGCTTTATTTTGAAATATAATTATACAATAACTACATGTTCATGTTTGGAGGGGATTTACAGTACAGTACAAGAAGAGCAAAGCAACGGGTCAAAACCAAACAAAGGATTACTGTGCTGACTTTATTAGTCTAATGTATACTTTTATCTTGTGTTCAATCCCATCATTTTATAAAATGATAAAAATTCTGACAAGAAGGCAACTGTGATCATGAAGCAACTCATGCACTCATGCATATTTTGTTTCACGCCTTGCTGTTGAGACCTGTAAGTTTTGCTTAGAACCGTTCCATCTCCAGGAAAATTTTTCCTTCTTGTGTGACGGAATTTATATACAGTAATCTGAAAGAAAAAGCCGCGGAGTTGTTGTTTGTGGAGTAGCTGAGAAATGTCGGCAGATCGAAACAAAACATTTCCACAAAAACAAATTCAGCAATATGACCAAGGTTGAAGCAAGTTCGAAATTCCAAAAAATGTTGCAAGAAAAACAAAAGATAAATTTCAAACTTTATATCTTTAGTTTTTTTGCCATTGTGAAACTAATCT
>JAOBRD020428335.1:0-18746 GCA_027575215.2 Hydrozoanthus sils | reverse complement strand
ACACACATTGTGACGACCGCCTGGTTAGCCTAGTTGGTAAGGCGCCAGTCTTTCGTTCGAGAGGCCCGGGTTCAATTTCTGGTGCCGGACCTTCACTCAGGGTCTTAAAATAACTGAGGAGAAGGCGCTGCTTTTGCCCTAGCATCTGCAAATGGTTAGACCTTCGCGTTTTCTCGGATAAGGACGTTAAACCGTAGGCCCAGTCTCTCGATCGCCTATCGGGGGACTTAAAAGAACCCACAACACTTGTCCAAAAAGAGTAGGGTGATCCCGGTGTCGTGGTCTGTCAATTATAGCTACTAACTGAGGGCAACTCTTAATGAATATAATTGTGAGCTGTATATTGCGGATCATCTAAGTCCGTCAATACAAAAGTCAACTGTAAATCATTGTTAAGCGCCTTTGATCCTATACTTATGAATAAAGGCGCTATATAAATGTTAAACATTATTATTATCATCATTATTATTATCATTATTGCATTTCCGTCAATGGCACTCGAGATTTTCACGGATACGCACCACGCAACACATAATGCATTTCCGTAAATGCCACTCGAGATTGTCACAGACGCGCATCACGCAACATATTTTGCATTTCCGTCAACGCCACTCAAGATTGCCACAGATGCGCATCATGCAACACACGTTGCATTTCTGTCAATGTCGCTCGAGATTTTCAGAAGTGCATCACGCAATACATTTTGCCTTTCCACCAATGACATTCAAGATTTTCACAGATTGTCATCACGCAACACACATAGCATTTCTGTCAATGTCACTCGAGATTGTCACAGATGCGCATCACGCAATACATTTTGCCTTTCCGTCAATGCCACTCAAGGTTGCCACAGATGCTCATCACGCAACACAAATTGCATTTCTATCAATGCCACTTAAAATTGTCATCGATGTGCATCGCGCAACACACATTGCATTTTTGTCAATGTCGCTCGAGATTTTCAGATGTGCATCACGCAACACACTTTGCATTTCCACCAATGATACTGAAGATTGTCACAGGTTGTCATCACACAACACACATAGCATTTCTGTCAATGCCACACGAGATTGTCACAGATGCGCATCACGCAGTACATTTTGCATTTCCGTAAATGCCAATCAAGTTTGCCACAGATGCTCATCACGCAACACAAGTTGCATTTCTGTCAATGTCGCTCGAGATTTTTAGAAGTGCATCACGCAACACACATTGCATTTTTGTCAATGTCACTCGAGATTTTTAGATGCTCATCACGCAGCACACTTTGCATTTTCGTCAATGTCACTCGAGATTGTCACAGATACGCATCACGCAACACATTTTGTGTTTCCGTCATTGCCACTCAAGATTGCCACAGATGCGCATCACGCAAGACACATTGCATTTTTGTCAATGCCATCCGAGATTGTCACAGATGCGCATCAGGCAGCACATTTTGCATTTCCGTCAATGCCAATCAATATTGCCAAAGATGCTCATCACGCAACACAAATTGCATTTCTGTCAATGCCACTCAAGATTGTCATCAATGTGCATCGTGCAACACACATTGCATTTTTGTCAATGTCACTCGAGAATTTTAGATGCTCATCACGCAACACACTTTGCATTTCTGTCAATGTCACTGGAGATTGCCACAGATGCACATCACGCAACACACATTGCATTTTTGTCAATGCCATCCGAGATTGTCACAGATGCGCTTCACGCAGCACACTTTGCATTTCCGTCAATGTCACTCGAGATTGTCACAGATACGCATCACGCAACACTTTTTGAATTTCCGTCAATGCCACTCAAGATTGCCACAGATGCACATCACGCAACACTCATTGCATTTTTGTCAATGCCATCCGAGATTGTTACAGATGCGCTTCACGCAGCACACTTTGCATTTCCGTCAATGTCACTCGAGATTGTCACAGATACGTATCACGCAACACACATTGCATTTGTGTCAATGCCATCCGAAATTGTCACAGATGCTCATCACACATGTAACACATATTGCATTTGTGTCAATGTCACTAGAGATTGTCCCTGATGTGCATCATGCAACACCTCTGACACTCTATCAGTATTAGCCTGTCTGGAATCTGTAACACTTGTCGAAAATTAAAGGTTGCAGAAGAATCGGTTCTATATTTTCATTTCCCCTCTGTTACAGTATTTTTACGGCGTATTTTAGTCGTTCGTTTTCACTAGTTTGGACAACAAAGCAACAAAGTAAATGTTTTTTCCCAAGTAAATGTATTTTTCTTAAGTAGAGCACATTTTGGAAGCCTTTGGGAATTTTTTCGAGAAACGAACGATAACTCCATTGTGATTTTTCAAACTCTTGAGGAATTCTTTGAGAAGGATGGAATCGCAGTTTGAACTTCGTTCTTCTAAGCAACTTGTGAGCCTCTCCACATTTCTACAAATGTTTCGGTCTTCTTCCATATTATGTTAACAGCTTTCAAAGATGCATCCGTTAAAAACCTCTGTGGAGCACTTATTCACTTGAAAAGTTTCTGCAGAAAAACAAGAAAACGGAAAAAAAATATTTTTCTATTTTCCAGAGCTAACGCAAAGGGAACTATAAAACGTTCTTGAACCTCGATGCGAGGTTTTGTATCGCAATCGTTTTTTGCTGAAGTTTAGTTCCAATAGAAGGCCCTCGCCCCCTACTGGTATGAGAGGTACATGTTATTAGCCGAGTGCGAGGTCCGTAAGGAGAGTTATGGACCCGAGTTCTTTTCTTCCTATTTATGGCCCAAGTGCGAAGCGCGTGGGCCATGAATAAAGGAAGAAAAAAACTCGGGTCCATAACTTTCCGTACGGAACGAGCAAACGAGGCTAATAAGATTTTGATTATGGCTTTCAACTGGACACACAGCAAAAGTCAGTTAAACAGGTGCAAAGGAGTTTTAGTTGGCTCGCAAACAATACAAAAGTTACAAAGTTTTTCAATGAAGTCGAGGCCAACGCAGCGAAACGACCTTGCTCGACAAGAAAGTTTTCAAATTGTCAATGGCAAAGCTTATGAAACGTTTCTGCAAGAATTTGTGTAAATGTTGTAGAACGAAATGTCACTGACCAATCGTTGTTTTGAAAAAGAATTGTTCATTCATCGATTCCACTGGTGTTATTGACGAAATGTTTAAACGAGTGGGATTCAAGCCAGATTTTACGTTTTCCACACGTGCAGTTGTTGAATGAACCAATTGTAGCTCCAGTGAAAAGTTGGATCACATTCTTACCTGCAAACAATTTCGAAAATGTTCAAACTTTCCTCAGTGTCACAACTAACGTAAACACTGGGAGCAAATCTTATTGTGATATTTTTATAGCTTTCTGGTTCATTTGCTTGACTCAAGGTGTCGGACAACATGTGTCATTCATGCGAAAAGCCGAAATGGTGCCGACCAATTTGCAGTTCAACTTTGGATGTTTTTATAATGATTAAACTGACCAACAACGTTTTCGAGAACATTGCAGCATCTGATAATCTTTACATTTACCTTTTCCTAAAAGAATGGGTGGCTACTTTTTGCTCTCCAACTGAAGACAAGCTCTTCGAGTAGCTTTGGATGTTAAACCTATCTGTTTTTCCGAGTGGAGAAGACTTGTCATCTGCGATTATTTTTTAGTACAAGGAAAACGGTGACTCAGGAGTGTTTTAACAACTTTTACTGGGCGATGGTTCCGGAAAACTTTGTAATAGAGGACAAAGCATATATTATATATATATATTTCAGTTGCGAAAACATTTTGGTTGAACAGTCGCCGATGGCTGCACCGCTTTTCTTCCGGATTTATTTGAATAACAAAAGCAACTTACTTGTCGAGATAATGAACAGGTACTGATTTTATGTTGGAATTTTCGTTTTTCACTGAGCAATGTATACCCCTCGAACTTTTCCATTTTATTTCAGTTTTCTTTAAATTGTAGTGCTCGATTTTTCACCTGCAATAAAGTTGTCAGTTTCTTTATTCGAGTCTTCTCGTTCCCGCTGAACAGCTTTTTAATTTAATAGTTAATATTTCAGCAAACTTTATCATGCACAAAGCACGGTAAATCAAATTCGTTATTTTCAAAAAAACCCGGGGAGCTACCACGACCGTGAACGTTTTGTTTTAGCTTTTCTGGTGCATTTAGTCGGAACCTGGAATCATTGTAAACAAAATTGACAAAACGGGGTCCGTACGGAAACTTACGGACCTCAAATTGACCAATCACAATACGAGAAATTAGTCAGTCATATAATAAATATGTTTATGGGTCCTCGTCATATTTTGGTCCTGTGGTATTTTTCGAGGGATTTTCAGAGAAAATCAAGTTTATTTTAGAAAAACAGTTCTTTAATGGGTGCAGCTGAACAAAACGAGCCAATTTTGTTTCCGCAGTTTTCTCCTTCCCTTTTCAAAATCAACGCTATGGGGTATATTTTATGGTCAAAAATTATTACTTCTTGGTATTTTTAGGGTGTTTTTTTCTTCACATTTTCTGACATACATCCCTACCCGGAGTAACCTCCCCCCGCCGGAGTAAGTGCATTACTATTTTTCTAAGATTATGCTCACTGCGCGGTATTCGTGAATCAGAGACCCTTTCCATAAATCATAGTAAGTTTGGCATTCGTTTATCTACATCCAAGTTTGCTTCGCTAGCCTCGCTTTGAGTAACATTCTTATAATCTTTTTAAATCAAGAGAGAGGCTAGTAAGGGAAATTTGAATGCAGAATAAAATAATTTTAAGCCATTTTTGAGGAAAGATCATTGAAACTTTTCAATCTAAAATAACAACTATTCCTTATAAACACGTTAGTGTACGTCAGGTCAGCGGTTATGAACGCCTTGTATAAGGCATGACATGCGCACAGTATCCGTTCTGTGTGTGGGGTCCATGCATGTTTCACACAGTAGCAATAACTTACCAAGGTCAGGCCCTCCAACTTTGTTTTTGGAATCTATAAATAAGAATGTTGTTAGTGCTTGCATTTCTACATAAATACGTTCTAATTGTCATTGCATAAATTTCAAAAAGACATATGTATATGCAAGACAAAGGACATTATTTGCAAAGTTACCTTGAATCAAATATTTCAAACTTTTATAATCTATGTTCGTGCACAATGTCTTCCGGTTCATGATTCCAAAATTAAGAATTGCAATGCCAAACTCATCGAGAAACTCTCCGGAGCAGCTACTGGGTGCTTCCAAACAGCTGATAGTTGCCTGGAAAGATACGAAAAATTATTGATAACAAAAGAAAGCACCTTAGTGTTAAAACACTGCAACATTAACTTGCTACCAACATGTGGTTTCCATCGAGCATTAGGTTTAAACTGAGAAAGTTAAACGTATTAAAGAAGTTAAGTTTAAAAGGGTTGAAAAGAATATCAAGTGTATTGCTGCTTGTTGCCTTGAGAGATACGAAATTTTGTTTTGATAGTTTATATAGCAATCAAGTTTTTAGCCAATCAATAGGCATGTGGTTTCCATCGAGCATTAGCTTTAAGCTGAGCAAGTTAAACGTAAAGAATAGTAAAATATTTGCGTTAAGAAGTGTAGCATCTTTTTTTATTCTGTGCGTTTTATTGTACGATACCAGTTCACGGTATCTGTCAGTTCTCAAGGGGACGTATTAAAAGTACTTAAGCAAGAGTTGTTAGTTATTCGTTTTCTCGGTCGGTTGAACAGCACTCGGCTAAGTTACTTAACATGATGAGTACTCACGCAGATGAATCGAACGGTTCTGTATAGATCTACTGAAATTCAAAACGCAATTAGTCAAGCTATTTCTTCCTCGTTCGCCGAAACTTCCAGCAAAATGTCCAGTGCATGTCATTGAACCTCGGCTGAATCAATTCAAGCGGATCTGTTCGAAGATGATTCCACAGCCGCCCAATCTGCCGTTAAGAAAATTAAGAAAAGCGAAGTGAAGCTCAAGTCGAAAGCAAACCAAAACCAGTTATAATTAGACCACGAGAACGACGTCGACGTCTAGATTCTCTAGCAGATGCAAAGGATTGACTCGAGAAAGGAAAGATCGAACGAGCGAAACAAGCGTATCAAAGTAATCAAATTCGCAGATCACAGTGAGTTCGGGTGGGCGGCCGCAAACGAGTATATGTCGGATGAGCTGGCGTCCAACTCAGGAGATGAAAGCGTTTGTTTCGCTCTGAGAAACGTGCAGAGCGACGTTTGAAGCGCGTTGCGAGACGACCTATTCAAAAATCTCAGTCCGGCTTTGGTTCGAGAAACCCGTGGGATGTGGTTCCAACCTCATCACAGTATAATCAGCGCCAAGAAACGTTTACAAGTGCAGGCCGAATCGGCCCAAGTTATAAGTTATGAATATTATTGGCACATTCATATAGTGTTTTTATTTATTTCACATTCATTTCATTTTATGAGCTTTACCCGTTGACTTTACTACTTTTCAGACTCTCAATGTGCCTGTTAACCGCGGCACACACAAAAGTTCCTCCAACATGTCTGCTTTGTTTTATTGTGGTAAGGGGAGAAATAGAACAGGATAACAAAATATTTGCGTTACGAATTTTAGCATATATTTGTATTCTGTGCGTTTTATTGTACGATACCAGTTCACGGTATCTGTCAGTTCCCAAGGGGACGTCTTAAGAGTACTTAAGCAAGAGTTGTTAGTTATTCGTTCTCTTGGTCGGTCGAACAGCACCTCGGCTAACTTACTTAAAAAAACATTAATGGGTATATCTCTAACATTCATTTTTGTTACCATTTCTACAGTGTTGGAAATTTGAGCACCTTATCCCTAATTGTCCTAATCCTGGTCAGTCTTCATTTTCTGTTTCCCAGTCTGGTGCACATGGACAAGGCCGCACCTCGACATAACAGGAGGATTGCGATGAGTATGATTCAATTGTTTATAATATGCCCGATTATGAATTTCGTCAGGGAAATATTGATACAGCTTGTGGCGTGAGAGGCCGGCTTAAGCAATCTTATTGTTTTTGGTAATCGAATATATTCAAGCTCCACAGTTTATACTAATTAAGCGTTTATATTTCAGAAGGCTATAAACTTCTATTTGCAAGTTTCCCTGATCCATGTTTTTTAAATTATAATATATCAGCCAGAAATCATCCTGAATTTGTAAAGGAATCAATTCTAAAGTTATTGTCACAAGGCTGTATTGAAGAGCAAACAGAAGCTCCTTCTTTTGTAAATCCGCTGACAGTTGCACAAGGCAAGAAACTTAGACTTGTTATCGATCTGAAGCACGTGAACTGTCACCTTGCAAAACAGATTTTTAAATATCAAGATTTACGTAGCCTGTCGAAAGTATTCGAAGGCTATTGGTTCTTCACCCGGGACTTGTACCTGGTTACCATCATGCAGACATATACCCAGAGCATCGCAAATATCTGGGGTTTGCATGGGCAATTAACGGAAAACTGCGCTATTTCACTTTTTCAGTCCTTCCGTTTGGTTTAAGTACAGCCTGTTATTGTTTTGCCAAATTATTGAGACCCTTAGTCAAACGATGGCGTTCCATGGACCACAATAGTTTTGTTTATTTGGACAAAGCCTGTTCTATAATAACAAGCCTTCTGTGTTTTTTGGATGTCCTAAATTTAGGATTATTGCACTAAGATTCGATTTCCAATGGCCGATTTTACGTTCCTATTGAGAACGTTCTACACATTGTACAACGGAATCTAACGAGAAAAGATCCCAGGTAGGGACATTGTCATGTTTGATGGCCTGTCAGTTCAGAATGCAAAGATCCCAGGGGGAACTAGGTACGTATTATATTAAATGAGTTAGAGAGAAAAGATCCTAAGGGATCGAGGAAATCAGCACGAGTGGTGCATGCCCAAAAAGGAGAGAGAAAAGATCCCAGAGGGGGACATTGGCACGTCGGTGCCTTATCAGTTTGGTACAAAAAGATCTCAGGGGGGACTCAAGTACATCAGTCGTTTCTTTAACGAGCTGTTGATGGCACACTTTAGTGCATTATGAGTTGTCAGCACAGCATTGGTGCATTAAGAGCACATATATCGGTGCATTATGAGTTGTCAGAAACGTTTTACGCGCTTATGGAGATCGTTAACACGTTATTAGCGCGTTATGAATTACGCTCTGCACATATATTGGTGCATTTAGAGTTATCATCGACACACATTGTTGCATGAGGAATTATCATTGACACGCAGATTGTGCGTTACGAGTTATTACTGCGTTATACGAGTTATCATGGAGGACGTAATTGGTGCATTATGAGTAGTATTATTAACCGATAATCATGCGTCAAGAGTCCTTGAGTGTACGGTGAGTACAATAATAAGATAGTGCAAAAAAAATGAAAATAAGTTTCTTTCTTATAATAATCATTTCCATCGTCTCTAACTGTGCCAGGAGAACCTTCTCTAGAATTTCCACTGCTCTGATTAGTGGAGGCTGACGCAATATCCTCCTGGCTATAATCACCTCACGCGGGGTGATTATTGCCGACCTATGAACAAAATGGTTGCCTCGCGTTGTTTTCTTAATGTTTTCGAGGAGGAAATTAACGCAATGAAAAGAAAATGCTGTTTCCAAAAAACACCAAATGTGCAACAAATATTAGAATAACGGTTTTAAAAGATAAGACAATATCATTACCACGACTTGCGCTAATTAATGAAAGTAGAAAGGTTTCATATGTCAATACGCGCGATTAAGCAAATGACATCAAACACAATTTTGCACAAACTGATTTTCCTTTTGGAAAATGGTTTCAATAACGAACCCAATTTACAATAGAATTTGAAATTATGGAGGTGAATAAAATGAATCAATGCCTCTCGAAGTTTTGTGTTTCCATTAGGAGAAAAGACTTTAAACTTTAAATTACGAAAGAACAAGTTTGCTGTCAATACGAGCAGTTCTCGATCGCCATCTCAAGTCAACACTGCACATTAAGAAATTTTCACTGTGATAACCAATTGTTTAGTGAAGCCAATAAAATACTGACATCCTACCTGAAACAGCTTGTCAATGAGGAAAAATTCAAACAACAAAAGCAGTTTCGTCGCGTTTTACACCGAATCCACCTGTAGTAGCCTCCGTTGCAGACGTCTTTTGTGGTTCCAGTCCCCCACCTGTAGTTCCTTCAAGCAATTGACCATTTAGCAGACACGCAGAAAGCTTCATGCTTTCAACTAGCTCCAACGGCCTGAATCCGGGAGTAGCTCCTCCCTCTGCAAGTTTACTGAATGGCTTGTTTACGTTCAATGTGAATCTAAACAATTGTGTTTGATTTTTCTGCTTGGACTGGCCTCCTATTGCAACTCTTTTCACTACATTTGTGTCTGTTATTTTTGAATACAAACCATTAAAATTGAATGTGTTCACATTGCTTTTTCTATCGATCATGTGATCTGCACGCGCTGCTAGCTGCTGTGCAATGACACACTCAACTATTACGCATGTTGCTATATGAAATTTGTCATTACTAAGCCCACAGTGTTAACTTGTTTTGAGCATGTCTCGCAGTATGAGTTGTATAAATGTATTTTGCTAATAGATTGTTCAGTTTATTTGTTTAGATTTGTTTCAGTGCGGGATGTTCAACGAAATCGAAGACCCGACCCTACAGCAGTTGGTTCCCAGGTGATAAGCCTGTTAATTGGTTCCAGTGCTAGATGGAAAAACACAAAAAGCAAATTTCGCCACGAGGATCTCACATGTTCAAAACGCCGATTAAAGTGACACAATCTATGAACATTTAGAATTTTTTATAACAGCCTCGGGGAAGGGCTAAGGCGAATGAGACTAGTCAAACGTTGTTATGACGCGGCATCCCTCCAGATCTCGGATCTCGCGTATTTTTTGTAGGTTTTTCTGGCCTCCGAGAACCGGGAACTAAAATCTTTCACCACGATACGCGCTCATCAGTCCGTTATCTGCCTAACTGCTTGATGAATTAGGTGCAATATCTTTTACCTTGCGTTTAACTATATAATAAGACCTTTAAAGTCCCTATCAAGCTTATTTTTTTAAGTTCCAGATTAAAGCTGTTGTCGTCTGTGAACTCAAAAATCGAATAACCAAAGAAAATTTTCACATCGAAGTATGCTTTTTAATCAAAAAAACGATTGGAATGTAAATTTTGACCGAGCAGGCCGGGGACTTGTAACCTGTGACGTAGCAGCAGTGAGTTGTGTGGTTTTTGTTTAAAAAAATTTGTTTCTGTTAAAAATGTCATAAAATTTTTATTTCAAACAACTTCAAGGGAATAATTCATTGATTAAAGTTATAACAATGTGAGTATTATAGCCAGAATTGAATTTTTTGCGATAAAAAGATTGTCTCTGCTTCATGCCTTGTGCTACGTCATATACCTCCTGCTACGTCATCATTACACGCTTCAAATCTAAAACATGTAACAGGAACGGCAAGAAAAGGTTTTGTTTTCAAAAATCATTATTATTAAAGGGTTCTACTTTTCACCTGGAACTTAAAAAAATAAGCTTGATAGGGACTTTAAGGATCAACACGAGCTGGGGTAGCCAAACCCCGGGGAGTGCCTTATTGGTTGCAAGACGTCAGTCTGTAGATTCATTTTTCTAATGTTCTTTAATAAAGGAGCTGTTAACCGCGACACACGCAAAAATTCCTCCAACATGTCTGTCTTGTTGTGTTGTGGTAAGGGGAGAAATAGAACAGAAGTGGGTTGAAAAGTTTAAAAGTTTAAAAAAAGTTTAAAAGGGTTGAAAAGAAATCAGGTGTATTGCTGCTTGTTGCCTGGAGAGATACGAAAATTTATTTTGATAGTTTATAGCAATCAGGTTTTTAGCCAATCAATTGGATTTGCCGCTGCACAGTTTACAAAATTTTGTACCCTGTCCTGGAAAAAAATATCCCTTATTTATACTCCTGCTCTAAACTAGATGGTCTGAAAACCAAACCCTGAACAGACGCACATAGCCGTGTACGAGTTACATGGACTAATGAAACATTTAACTTCGATCTACATCAAGCACGTAAAGGCTATTTTTGTTTGCATTTTTTGCCTCGCGCACTTTTCTTTCTAATTCAAGCTTCTGAATAATCAGGAAATGTTTCTGTAGAACAAACTTTATCTGAAAAAATGAGATCGAGATATTGAATAATCTTTCCGAGATATGGTGTTATAAATTGGAATTTTTACAAAGAATGTATGACTCATTATCGTTCTTGCCTCCTGCTGTTTTGCATTTATTTGAGTGGTAGTTTCTTCTTTGAAACTGCACATATAGAAATTAAAGTTCAGTCATAAGTATTCTCAAGTTTTAAAGCCAGTTTTTGTTTATCTCTTTTCTTTCTACTACTTAAGTTGTATGCTGTTGAAGCAGAATATTTGTAAACACTGACGTAAGCTGAAACTCGCCTATACATGGCTACCATATTCCAAGGTATATATTTTGGCTAAGATTGGAGCAAGAATTTCACATGGAGTATTTATAACTAAGCGGTCACTTAGGTTTTCGAGTGATCCTAGGATTGCCTCCTGAGTTCTCCGGGTGTTTTAATTCGGTAAGAAAGCTTGACCTGTAATGCCTCGCAGTGCTCCACAAGCGTACCATCACATCCTTAGGAATAACTGCCCAGACATCAATAACATTCTCCAGTCACGAGATGGCATCGTTTTCAGATTTCCTACTGGCAGTTGGAAAGAACTTTCCCGAAGAGAAAGGCAGCAGCGACCACAAGTATGTAAATGCTCTTCATGTTGCCACCAACTAGTATAACAGCCTTTTTACATGCAACTGGTTGAATAATTGCGTCTGATAGAGAAATTAAACTGAAATTGTAAATATTACAACTGACTGAATATTTGCTTCTGGACGAACGAGAGATCCAACTGATAGAAAAAATAATCCAGGTTTAAAGACTAATGACGATAGGTGACTGAGATAGATAGATATAACTTTATTGTTCCTCTTGGGGTTTTTCAACTATAAATTACAATAATATGTTAATAAAAGACACGAACTATATAAGAAAAAATATAAATAAAACTTTATGGGATGATATACAATATGTACAATACGAGTAGGAATTTTTCTTAAATATAAAATCTAATCATGTTCGAGTAAGGCATTTTTCAATTTGCCTTAAGAGATCTTGGTGACATATGCTACATTTGAGCTCGTCAGAGAGGCCATTCCATACTTTAACAACTCTCTATATTCGAAACGTCTTTTCCCTGAAGTGGATCTAAAAAGTAGAATTTCTAAGTTATCGTTATTTCGTGTGCGACCATAACAACGTTTCTTGAATTTACTACAAAGGTATGGTGGTGCAAGCTTGTTCTTGGTGGGAACGGATAAACACAGGCTATGTTTTCATGAGCCTTACTGTACGTTTGCTCTGTGCTATAGAACCGAGTTGTCGAGTACAAACATAAATTTGAGCAATAATTCGAAAGTAATCAAACGATGTTCCTTTATTCACCTTCTTCCTGAAATGATTAATCGCAGTGACGATCTTCTGAAAATGAATCTCAATGACAAAAAAGACGACGTTTAAGCTGAGTAGGTTGTAATCACGTGAACAAAAGTTACCAATGGAAGGTACGTACTATAGAAAAAGGCTCGAGGCTAAACTAGATTTATAAAGCAGATCAGTATTATTCTTTCTACATTTCTAAACAAATAAAGAAAGTTAAAAGAAAAAGGTATTTTTTAGTCCGTTTGAAGTAATAGTGTTTCTTTTAATTACTGCCAAGGACGACTGCCGATATAGTCCCTTGATTGTATGTATGTTCGTCGGTGATTTTAAAATGTGCGCAGTAATTTTTCACTTTTTGATTACTTCTTCTTTCCTTTTCATAAGATAAGAGCAATTAACTCTAAGGTTGGGCAAAGTGTAATAGCTTTTAAAATTAAAATCGAGGTAAAAATGTTCAATATCTCAATGCAGAGTTTTCATAAGTGTTTGAAAGCATGAATAAACGTTTCCGATAACTTGAATCGTTGTTCATGACAACCAGATAGTATTTCCACTTCTTTGAAATTTCTATTTGGGCAAATTTAGATTCTTCAACGTTAGACATTCCTTTTAAAAAGTTTCACTTTTTTCTAAGTTAGTTAACAAATATGACTCAAAAGTAAAAACGACACATATGACACCAAATGCTTGCTACTATTAAAACCTACCCATACTTCGGCTAGGCACCACAGCGTTGCTAGCTTCTGTTTCTCTATTTCTAAATATCATGTCTTTTTCTAAATGGTTGTTGTTGTTATTATTATTATTATTATTATTATTATTATTATTATTATTATTATTGATATATTATGATGCGCATCACGTAACACACATTTTATTTCTTTCAATTCCACACGAGATTGTCAAGGATGCACACCACGCAACATACATTGCACTTGTGTCAATGTCACTTGAGATAATGTCACAGATACGAATCATGCAACACACGCTGCATTTCTGTCAATGTCACTTGAGATCGTCACAGATGCGCATCACGCAACACACATTGCATTTTTTTCATTGCCACTTGAGATGATGTCATAGGTGCGCATCATGCAACACACACTCCATTATTATTATCCTATCTGGAATCTGTAGCACGTGTCGAAAAAGAAAGGTTGCAAAAAATCGATTCTATATTTTTATTTCCCCTCAATTGCATAAGTTTTACAGCGTATTTTAATAGTTCGTTTTCCCTAGTTTTGTGAACAAAACGACCAAATAATACTTTTTTCACAAGTAAATGTAATTTTTTTAGGAAGAGCACATTTTGGAATCCTTTGGGAATTCTTCCGAAAAACGAAGGATAGGTCCACTGTGATTTTTCAAGCTCTTGACGTATTCTTTGAGAAGGATGGAGTCGCAGTTGGAACCTCGTTCTTCTAAGCAACTAATGAACCTTTCCACGTTTCTGCAAACGTTTCGATCTTTTTCCATGTTATGTTCAAAGCTTTCAAAGATGCAGTCGGTGAAAACTTTTTCGGAGCACTTATTCACTTGAAAAGTTTCTGCAGAAAAACAAGAAAATGCAAAAATAATTATTTTGCCAAGCTAACGCAAAGGGTACAATAAAACGTTATTGAACCTCGATGCGAGGTTTTGTATAGCGTTTTCTTAAGCTTAAGGTAAGTCCCACGGGGAGGCGCTCCATCTACTGGTGTAAGAGATGTGTTTACGGGTGCTCATCATATTTCTAGGGGTCACAATAGGCCTTCTGGTATTTTTCGAGGGGTTTTCAGAGAAAATCAAGTTTTTTCTAGAAAAACGGTTCTTTAAGGGATGCAACTGAAGAAAACGAGCCAATTTTTTTCTGCAGTTTTCTCCATTTTCTCAACGGCATGGGGCATATTTTATGGTCAGAGATTATCACGACTTGGTATTTTTAGGGTGTTTTTTTCCCAGATTTACCGACAATCATCCCTACCCGGAGTAACCCTCCCCCCACCCCCATCACTTTCCCCCCGGAGTAAGTGCATTCGTTACTCTATATTTTTATAAGATTATGTTCATTGCGCGGTATTCGTGAATCAGAGACTCTGACCATAAATCATAAAGTAATTTTGGCATTCTTTTATCTACATCCAAATTTGCTTCGCTAGCCTTGCTTTGAGTAACATTATTCTTATATTCTTTTTAACTCAAGAACGAGGCTAGCAAGGGAAATTTGAATGCAGAGTAATTAAAAATAATTTTAAGCCATTTATGAGGAAAGATCATTAAAACTTTTCAATCTAAAATAACAACTATTCCTTATAAACACGTTTGTGTACGTCAGATCAGCGGTTATGAACGCCTTATAGGACGTGACATGCGCACAGTAATCGTTCTGTGTGTGGGGGTCCATGCATGTTTCATACAGTAGCAACGACTTACCAAGGTCAGGCCCTCCAACTTTGTTTTTGGAATCTATAAATAAGAATGTTGTTAGTGCTTGCATTTTAACATAAATACATTCCAATTAACATTGCACAAAATTCAAAAAGAGATATATGCAAGGCAAAGGACATTATTTGCAAAGTTACCTTGAACCAAATATTTCAACATTTTATAATCTATGTTGGTGCACAACGTCTTCTGGTTCATGATTCCAAAATTTAGAATTGCAATGCGAAACTCATCGAGAAACTCTCCGGAGCAGCTAGTGGGTTCCTCCAAACAGTTGATTTTTATCTAGAAAGATACGAAAAACTATTGTTAAAACAGTGTTAAAACACTGCAACATTAATTTACTACCAACAGTGGTTTCCATCGAGCATTAGATTTAAGCTGAGCAAGTCAAACGTAAAGAATAGCAAAATATTTGCGTTACAAAGTTTAACATATATTTGTATTCAGTCTGTGCGTTTTATTATACGATACCAGTTCACGGTATCTGTCAGTTCCCAAGGGGACGTATTAAGGGTACTTAAGCAAGAGTTGTTAGTTATTCGTTCTCTCGGTCTGTTGAACAGCACCTCGGCTAACTTACTTAACATGATGAGTACTCACGCAGATGAATCGCATGGTACTGTATAGGACTACTGAAATTCAAAATGCAATTAGTCAAGCTATTTCTTCCTCGTTCGCCGAAATTTCCAGCAATATGTCCAGTGCATGTCATTAAGCCTCGGCTGAATCAATTCAAGCGAGATCTGTCCGAAGATAATTCCACAGCCGTCCAATCTGCCGTTAAGAAAATTAAGAAAAGCGAAGTGAAGCTCAAGTCGAAAGCAAACCAAAACCAGTTATAATTAGACCACGAGAACGACGTCGACGTCTAGATTCTCTAGCAGATGCAAAAGATTCATTCGAGAAAGGAAAGATCAAACGAGCGAAACAAGCAATCGAGCGAGGTATCAAAAAGCGTATTGAAAAGTAATCAAATTCGCAGATCGCAGTGTTCGGTTGGGGGCCGCAAACGAGTATATGTCGGATGAAATGGCGTCCAACTCAGAAGATGAAAAGCGTTTGTTTCGCTCTGAGAAACGTGCAGAGCGAGGTTTGAAGCGCGTTGCGAGACGACGTATACAAAAATCTCAGTCTGGCTTTGGTTCAAGAAAGCCGTGGGGTGTGGTTCCAACCTCATCATAGTATCATCAGCGCCAAGAGACGTTTACAAGTGCAGGCCGAATGGGTCCAAGTTATAAGTTAAGTTTATCATTGGCACATTCGTATAGTGTATTTATTTATTTCACATTTATTTTATTTTATAAGCTTTACCCGTTGACTTTACTAGTTTTTTTTTTCAGACTTTCAATGTGTCTGTTAACCGCGGCACAAGCTAAAGTTCCTCCAACATGTCTGTCTTGTTGTATTGTGGTAAGGGGAGAAATAGAACAGAATAGCAAAATATTTGCGATACGAATTTAGAATATATTTTTATTCTGGGCGTTTTATTGTACGATACCAGTTTACGGTATCTGTCAGTTCCCTGGGGACGTGTTAAGAGTACTTAAGCAAATGTTGTTAGTTATTCGTTCTCTCGGTCGGTTGCACAGCACCTCGGCTAACTTACTTATAAAAAAACATTAATGGATATATCTCTAACATTCATTTTTGTTACTAATTCTACAGTGTTGGAAATTTGGGCACCTTATCCGTAATTGTCTAAACCTTGTCAGTCTGCATTGTTTGTTTCCCAGCCTGGTGTACAAGGCCGCACCTCGACATGACAGGAGGATTGCGATGAGTATGATTCAATTGTTTATAATAGGCCTGACAATGAATTTCGTCAGGGAAATATTGATATGGCCTGTGACGTGAGAGGCCGGCTTAAGCAATCTTATAGTTTTTGGGAATAGAGTATTCAAGCTCCACAGTTTATACTAAGCATTTATATTTCAGAAAGCTATAAACTTCTATTTGCAAGTTTCCCTGATCCATGTTTTTTAAATAATAATTTATCAGCCAGAAATCATCCTGAATTTGTAAAGGAATCAATTTTAAAGTTTATGTCACAAGGTTGTATTGAAGAGCAGACAGAAGCTCGTTTTTTTGTAAATCCGCTGACAGTTTCACAAGGCAAGAAACTTAGATCGACTTGTTATCGATCTGAGGCACGTGAAGCACGTGCACATCTTGCAAAACAGGTTTTTTTAATATTAAGATTCACATAGCCTGTCCATATACCCAGAGCATCGCAAATATTTGGGGTTTGCATGGGTAATTAACGGGAAATGCGCTATTTCACTTTTTCAGTCCTTCCGTTTGGTTTAAGTTCAGCTTGTTATCGTTTTACCAAATTATTGAGACCCTTACTCAAACGATGGCGTTCCATGGACCACAATAGTTTTGTTTATTTTGACGACGGTTGTACCGGTCAACCCGATAAAGCCTCTGCTTCAGCAGCCAGTAAATCCCAAAAGAAAGATTTAAATCAGAGTCGTTTTAAAAAATTAACGCAGGTATAAATCTAATTTAGGACCTTAGCAGATTGGAGAATGGCTAGGATTTATTATTAACACCATCACAATGCAATTTTGTGTTCCAGCCAAGAAAATTCTTAAACTCAAATCCCACATATCAGACCTTCTTAACTCAGGTACTGCAATATTCAGGGAGTTAGCAAAAATAGCAGGATTCCTTATCTCGTTAACGTTAGCGGTCGGTCCAATTTCCAGACTATTCACAAGAAAGTTACACTTTGCAATCCAGGCCCGTTTGTACTGTGTTTTTCACATTGAGCTATCCCGCCTCTTATAGAAGAACTGCGCCCCATTGATGCATATAACGGGTTCTCCATTCAGCCAAAATTCACTCATAGGGTGGTTATTTATTGTGACGCTAGTGATTACGGATTTAGTCGGTACTTTGTAAAGCTTAATAACCAACCGGTTATTGGCATGTTTACGGATAGTGAGAGCATTCAGAGCTCTACGTTCAGAGAACTCAAAGCTATTTATTACGTTATTAAGGCCAACGCCCAGTTCCTGAAGCACAAGAAGGTGAAAGTATTTAGTGCCAATCATAACGCTACGCGTATTGTATTGTCTGGTAGTTCCAAGCCACACTTACAGTCCTTGGCCACGGACATTTTTCAATTATGCTTACCAAACGATATCCTTATCGATATCCAGTGTTTACAACGAGATGAGAATGAGATGGCGGATTGTCTCAGTCGTTTCATAGATAGACATGACTAGAGCGTTTATAACCAAGTGTTCAGAGAAGTAGATGCTAAGTGGGTTCCTCATACCGTGGACAGGTTTTCCTAACCCTATAACTATCAAATACCCAGATTTAATTCCAAGTATTCGTTCCAGGCTGTGAATCCGTTGATGCCTTTTCTCATGACTGGAGCTCTGAGAACAATTGGCTATGCCCTCCGGTTTCCTTAGTCATGGACGTAATTATGCATGCTCAAGCTTGTTCATCAGTGGGAACCCTGATTATCCCAGAATGGCATTCAGCCGTATTTTGACCGGCATTGATGGATGGCAATAGTAAATTTACAACCTTTGTAAAGAATTATGTCTATCTCACTAAGAGAAACGATTTGGTAGTTCATGGCCCTGGACAAAGGCTGTACTATAATAACAAGCCTTCCGTGTTTTTTGGATGTTCTAAATTTAGGATTATTGCACTAAGATTCGATTTCCGATGGCCGAATTAACGTTGCTATTGAGAACGTTGTACACATTGTACAACGGAATCTAGTGAGAAAAGATCCCAGGTGGGGACATTGTCATGTTTGGTTGCCTGCCAGTTCAGAATACAAAGATCCCGGGGGGGGGGGGGGGATAGGCACTTGTGATGCCAAATGAGTTAGAGAAGAAAT
>JAOBRD020428227.1:0-18748 GCA_027575215.2 Hydrozoanthus sils | reverse complement strand
TTATTTCTTGTATAAACACTTCAAACTTGGTTATACATTTGTTCTAGACGCCGATTGCGTTGGTTGGTGAATCTCCTTCTGGTTTTTGATGCGGTTGCAGCTTGTCGCTAACTGTTGTTTCTGCGCCTGAAGCGTTGTACGGCCCTGGATTAATGTTTTCAATATTTTGTTTGTTGTTAATTTTTCCGTTTGGCATTATCCGGATTTTGCTCATCGTCTGGTCTCATTAGTTATCTTTGAATACATATTTTGGGTTCAATAAGTTTGGCCTTGAGTGACAGAGGAATTCTATCTTTCGGTCACCGATCGCTAGTGTCACAGCTCGAGACTCATGGCTTATAAAAATTGTATATGGTAAAAACTTGCTACACAATTTAGTTATAGAGCCATCGAAGATTAGAACTTTGCCCTTGAATTTTATGAACTTCCAGGCTACAGCAACGGTGCTTGAAAGCACCGCTGAGGTTCTGTATCTTGCCGCTTTGATATTAACACCTGAAACGAAAAGAATCAACTGTTGACAACGGCCTCGAATCGACTACCCAGTCCTATAACCACATTCAATAAATCCACAACATGCAAGCTTTACTAACCAGTTTTGTATAGGAATTAACCCTTCTTGATCTGCTAACGTTATTGTTCTAAAGCAATCTCAATCGTCGCTTTCTTGACCGCTTGACATGTCATAGCCTGGAGATCCGAGATGGTTCTTCAAGGGAATAATACGGTTCTAACTTCGGCTCGATGTCGCCTAAATCGCGGTCACTTTCAGAGTTTTGCTATTCGTTTTCACATGTTTCTTCCTCAACGCTTTCCCAGTTACCTGACTCGTAACCAAGTTCTTCTGTAGAGTCGAAATCCAACATTTTCTTTCACTCTCTATTTCTGCTTAACAAAAATATTGAGACAAAGACAAACGCGGGAATTTTTCCCAACAAGATAACGTAATGGTGTCCTGGGGTCTCGTCCCAGTCCACTAAACTAGGGTGCCAAAATTTATAGGAAAATATCCTAAATTAAAACAACCGTAACTCTTTGGTTTCTTATTGAGTTTCTTTCAAACTTCCAGAAATGTGTTTTTGGACAACGATCTATTTGAACACCAATAAACTTAAACCATGTCAGCTCTTAAAGGGATCTTTCATTTGAACAAAAGTTCCTAAAGGGATCCTTTACTTGAACAACAGCTCTTAAAGGGTTCATTCATTTGAACAAAAGCTCTTATAGAGGTCCTTCATTTGGACAACAACTCTTAAAGAGATCCTTCATTTGAGCAACAGCTTTTAAAGGGATCTTTTATTTGAACAGCTCTTAAAGGGATCCTTTATTTGAACAGATCTTAAAGGGATCCATCATTTGAGCAACAGCTTTTAAAGGGATCTTTTATTTGAACAAAAGCTCTTAAAGGGATCCTTCATTTGAGCAACAGCTCTTAAAGGGATCCTTCATTTGAGCAACAGCTCTTAAAGGGATCCTTCATTTGAGCAACAGCTTTTAAAGAGATCTTTTTTTGAACAGCTCTTAAAGGGATCCTTCATTTGAGCAACAGCTCTTAAAGGGATCCTTCATTTGAGCAATAGCTCTTAAAGGGATCCTTCATTTGAACAACAACTCTTAAAGGGATCCTTCATTTGAACAACAGCTCTTAAAGGGATCCTTCATTTAAACAACAGCTCTTAATGGGATCCTTCATTTGAATAAAGCTTTTAAAAGGGTCCTCTGTACAACATTCTTGTTCTCAAACAAAACTTTTGTTAAGCCTCTATCCATATCAGCAGCTCCAACTTTTGATAATCCTGCACATAAATCTTACACGGCAAACAATTTAGTTAGATCAATTCCATGGTTTGAATTTCCCAAGCGCCGCCAGTGCCAGATCCCTATCGTTCATTGCTTTTGTATTCATCGAGAGTGAAAACTGGCACTGCAACCTGAACACGTCACATTTCAAAATGGCGGAGCCCGGGAAATTCAAACAGGGGTATCAAAACCAATTGATTGCTTGGTGTTAGTGTAATATCCACAAAATTCTCACTTTTTTTGCTGCTGATATGGACACAAACTTAACAAAAGTTTATTTGAAACTAAAAATGTAGTACAACCAAGCATCTCTTTAACTTTATTGAGCTCTACAAACACACTGGTGATGTAACTGTTATGTTAAGTACAGTGTTCAGTTTGAAGGCAAAATTGCGATCATTTATATTGCTATCTCTGCATGGAGCGAAAACACAGTAAACAACAAGTTTACAAATAAATAAAAAATCAGCTACAACGGATTCATTTATTTCCTATGTTGCAAGTATTCACTCTAACTTCTAGGAAAGTACCAAAACAGCTAATAGCTTGCCACCGCTGGAGCTAGACTGTCAAGCTTTATGATGGGTCTCACTCATCTTGTTACTAATTTATTTAGACTACCAAAGAATCTTATACTTCCAGTTATCAGCGTGACTCGCGGTCTTGCGAATTAGCTGTATCTAAGTTTGTTCTATAAAAAAATTAATGCAAAATACAAAACGATGAAGAATTTTTATAATTTGCAGTACAAAAGCTGTTTCTATATATTTTACGTTTGCATAAACGATCCAAAAATTTGTTAAATTTTTGCTCGTGCAAAATTTCTATCAGATAGCTGCGTTCGTCTTTCAGTCACAAAATAGAAGTCAATGATTATGTTGTTCCCATCAGCAAGAACAACACTCCATATCGTGTGAGAAGCTCACTTCGCAACACCTCGACGTGAACCCAAAATCTGCATCTTGTCCACCATGGGGGACTGGACTTGGCTTAAGAGAGGCACAGGAAGTGACGTCACCATCCGTGCAAAGTTTACCAATCATTTCCTGGAGGGTAGACTTCTGTTGTAGAAGCTGCTCGTTTTGAAGCTGAGATCGTTTCTGGCCGTCTTCAAGGGCCTGGATAGTTCTCCTAAGATTTCTGTTTCTCGCACGCAACTCGTCAAGCATTGACTCGGAGATATTACCCGAAGCTTCCATATCTAGCATCTGGTAAAGAAAATGACAGAAAGATAAATATATCTTACTACTCGGGCTTTAGTGTGATAAAACCAAGTTTCTACATGAGACCGAGGCGAAGGTTGTCCAGGCATAGTTAGATAAGCCGAAATAATAGACATGTTAATAAGTTTCTTTCTGATGATAATTAACCATTTCTACTTCTCTAACTGAGCCAGGAAAACCCTCGCTTGGCATGGGTTTCGTGAAATTGACTATTACAAAACACACTCGTCCGAAAAAACTGGTTCGAATTCCCCGGACGAGACTGGAACCCACATCTCCCAGTTACTTTTCAGGCATGATAACCAATACACCACCGGACTCGCCATGCTGGCAACAAAGCAATTTACACGGTATAGAATTATTAAATATTGGTGATCCTTGGGGCCGAATTTTTCTTCACTCGAATGTGTTCTACTGTCTAGAACCTTTTTAAGGATTCATGTCTACTTCGTTGTAATTCCCTTCTTAGCCAATAATGAGTATTTATTTTTACGAATTATTAGAAAGGTTCAAGGCAGTAGCGACATGGATCATCTATGTTTGATAATTCCATACTCCGTAAATTGCTGTGTTGCCAGAATGGTTGGTCCCGTCACACCTGTCTTGTAACCAGAAAACGTGGGTTCCAGTCTCGTCCGGGGCATTCAAACCAGTTTTTTTTTCGGACGAGTGTGTTGAAAGGTGAAAAAAGATGCTAATTATCATGTCTACTTTACTTTAAAAAATGAGACAAGTAGAAATTACCATAAGTAGACATGTATGATTTAAGGAGAGTCATTTAGTTGTCTTTTCAGCGAAGAAGACAAAAGAGACAACAAAATGTCTTGCAAGGAAAACCCTTGTAACAAAGCGGCTTTGTTCTAAGTTACTAATTGTCCATTTCACGGTTATTGAAAGGTAACCAAGCTTCTACATGAGACCGAGGCGAAAGTTGTCCTGGAACAATTAGAGAAGTCGAAATAAAAGTCATACTCATAAGTTTCTTTCTCATGATAATAATTCCCACTTCTCTAAGTGTGCCAGGACAACATTCGCCTCGGTTCCATGTAGAGGCTTGGTTACCTTTCAGGGAACCGTGAAATGGACTATTGAAACAGATAGAGCATAAGATAACTACATTGATCAGCACACTATTTATTGTCACCTTTTCGTTCAGACGAACAACATAGTTACTCATTGCATCTTTAGCCGTTTTCAGTTTGTGTTCCAGTTCTTGTTTCTCAAGTTCTAGCTGCATAAGACGCGAAGTGCTGGCACTCCTGCTTGCACTCCTCTGCGAGGACGACTCAAAACACGCCTCGTTGTCTCTACTGAGGAAGCCTTTGATGAACTGGCTGATTGACACCAGTTCGGTCTCAATTCTCCTAAGAATGTCTTGGTCCAAATGACCTCCCTCCGCGGATGAGTTTGCGGCTCGTCCCATCTCGTCGATTTGTGACTGGAGCTCTTTAATCTCGAGGAGGTACTTCGATTTGGAGGACGAAGAGACCTGCGTTTTATATCGGATTATATATAAGAGCCCAAAGAAAACGGGTCAGTCATAGAAATCAAGGTAAGGCCTCAGATTTAGTTGGAGGGTATGGGTGGTTCAACATTGAATCTTATTTGAATTGTACAAATAACAGTAAAGTTAGTAAAAAGGAACTAGTAAAAGTTACACTTTTATCTCCGCCGAACTCAGGGACTGGTATGCTACACATCGGCAACGAGTGAAGAATTGAGGTGTAATCACTTAATTGGTAAAAAGTGAGTTTTTATAATGAGTTTCTTAGGTAGGCATGGAATTCGACAGGCACGTGCAAAGATTTTTTGTGCCCAGTCCTCCGACCTTGCTTCCGCAGACTGTGGTGCCCAGGCCCTCGGGAGTAGGAGTGCAATTGAAGGCATGAAAATAGGTTACACGCTTTTTGAAAACAAGAACAGCTTTGTAAGAACAACGAGGCTTAGATTGGCCAAAATTTAAATTTATTTTAAGAACAAGTTGGAGTACGGGCTTGTTTCCTGATTTTTTTAAAGTGAATATGAAGTGAACAATTTTGTTACTTCATTTGACAGACCTTTCTTAATAAGAAATAACGGTGAAGAAATTTTGCCGAGATCTTTTATGGTTCTTGACATATTAACATTGAATGTTTTTGACTGATGCCGTCACGATTGGTTCAAACAATTTTCATTTTTTTAAAAAAATCTTCTGCCAATTCATAACCTCTAGATGAATTTGAGTCAAACTTGAACTGATGATCTATCTACCTCGAGATATATCAGCAGCCCAACCTTGGCTTAAATACATCCAAAGGTTATGGATTGGCAGCAGAGTTTTAAAAAAAATCAAATTTGTTGGAACCCCTCGTGGCGTCGCTAGTAGAAAACTTCAAACGTTCATATCTCAAGAATCATGGAAGATTTTGTTAGTTTAATTTTCACCGCTATTCCTCTTTTAGCAAGGTCTATCCTAAGAAATACAAAAATTCACTTCGTATGAACTTTAACTTTACTGAGGTTCGATCTTTTTCAAATTTAAGATTAAAATCATTGCCATTGCCTCAAATTAGAGGCTTTACACGCTACTTGCCCTGAAGTTAGATCCTTACAGTGTACGTGTATAGCAATACCTTAGGCTTAGTTTCCATTCAGTTAAACCAAACAGAGAAATTGGAAAAATGTAAGAACAATTTGAGGATCACATCGCCTAAAATTTAAAGGGGGAACTCCAGGGATGTGAACAAGTTTGATTCTAATGAATGCTCAAGATTACAAGAACTAATTTGTTATGATATTTCTGGTAAACTGGCATTTGAAGTGGAGTTATTTTCTTTCAAAGCCAAGTAAAAATGTAAATAAACCGACGGCTCAGAAAGTTGTCAGCGCAACTTCAAATTACGTCACCGCGTCAAATCCTCGTCGCGTCAAGGTATTAGGGAGTGATAGGTCTCAAGATAGATTTCCAGCTTTTTGATATGTCATTGTGCACATTCAGATTCCAATAACTTCAAAGAAATTCAGCCACGCGTGTTCAAATTCAAACTTTGTTTGACGCAGTTACGTCACAAATGACTGCTGAACCTCGTAACGCGGCTCAAAACTTAACGGATGTCATAGTAAAAAATCTCGGCTGTTCTAGAAGTTGAGGGCAATGAATAATCAAAACCATGACCAAAAATATTAAATTAGCTGAAAAAAGCAGTTTACTTTTTTCCTGGAGTTCCCTTTAAGAACAATGAGTCTCGGTCAAATTTGCTGGTTCTTATAAAAAAGCGTGTACTGCGTGGTTGTGTAATGGATAACGAAACGCTTTTCTAATTTATTCGGTAGTCACTTTTAACAGCTATTAAACCGTGTGCTCTTTTAAGAGTACTAAATTGAATTATTATTATTTCCTAGGAACTTACCATTTCGTTTTCCTGCAGCAACTTCTGTTCAAGGATTTGCAACTTTCGATGCAGCTCATTGATGTTGGTGCTAAGGAAGCCATTCATTTCATCGTCATGTGAAACATCGACCTGTTGTTACATTAAGAACAGCAATGAAGAGATTTTCAATAACTTTTATATTTAACCATGTAATGCCCTAAGCTTATTTCTTTTATCTTATATATATTGCTTGGCGAGTGCTTTTCTCTTTGTGGTCACCCTGCTGTGTTCCAAAGCACCTCTTACTTAAATTCTATCCTATGAGCCACTTCAGTAGCGGATTATTTACGACTCTCGCTAATTCTGTCACATTGTGAGGCTTTAGGGCGCATTCAACGGCATCTAGGGAACACATTCAAAAATTCTAAACGTTTGGCAAAGCCCTTATAAATGAAGACACAAGAACGAATTTTAAATACTTTCAAGACAAACCCCAATTGATCAGGGCCGATTAGCACTAACCCAGGGTTGAATTCCAACAAATGTTTTTGATTCAAAAAGAAAACTGAAGAGCTATAGTTTTGGAATTGTGGTATTTTTCCATGGAACTGATCTGAACAGCACCGAATACTGAAACTGAATCTAACCTTTTATTATATAGTACTTTATAAGAACCGAATCTAACCTTTCCTTAGAGAAGAAGTTACTGGTTACATTTTACTTTGACCCAAGGGTTCAAATCAACCAGCCTTTGAACAACCCCTCCTCGCTCTACCTGGTGAGTGGCTTAAACCAGCCCACCCCAGGTAGGTTCGGGCAAAATTGGTTTTCTACATAGCTATCTGTAGTTGGGCAGGCAAAGTATTGTGGTATAACAAAGTTTAACAACAACCGCCATGTCTCTTGTAGCATTGAATCCCGGCCGATTAAGCTAGTTCCTGAACTGAAATTCATACCTTAAGACGTCCATGGCTACAGACGCCATCTTGGTTGCCTTGTAAAGCTTTCACTTGTTGTTGAAGGTACCTTACGCTTTGAAGCAACTTTTCTTTCTCTTTTTGGGTTAGTTCGTGTTTTTCCTGAATAAACAAGTAAAAAAATATGTTAAAAGCTAGTTTGGGGTAAGAATCTGTTGCAAGATCAAACTTGCGAGTCAATCGAACAACAATCAGTCATGCAGGGGTTCATTAATGTCTTTTTCTTCTTTTTTTGGACGAGAGACAAACAAAGAAGAAAAAGACTTTAGTGATCGAACCCTTGCAATTCTTGGATTGAAAACAGTTTTAGGATGGTTGCAGTAGGAAAAGACTACCCGGTAATGCATTGGGGCCTTACTGTCTCGTTATTTTTGACCTGCTTGTTCATTTGATAAAAGTTACCTTGGAATATCTGTTATCACTCCCCCTCTTCTCATGGCGCTGCCGTTCGTACTGCGAGAAAAGCAAAACACTTTTGTTGACAGTTAACTTGATATTAAATAAAACCAACTAAAGGTTGATTTTCTTACACTTATATAATAAAGCATTGCGCGACAATAGATAACTCTATGACGATACAAGAAAACCAGAACAGTATTGAGGCGAAGTCGAAATTTGTTTTCTCTGATTTTCGATCGCCCAGTTCTACTACGTCATATCGTTTTCCAACTTTTATTTTCTAGAAACGCAACGATGCTTTTTTATTCCTTTTAGAAAACAAACTCTTCGACCAACTTTCTGAACTTTTTTCCTTGCGCGTGTGACATCAATCCGTGTTTTCATTCAGTTTTGTAAAACGGAACTATAACCAAACAGAGCGCGTGTTGTCTTGGGTCTATTTTCTGATGAGGTTTCGAAACCCCGTTATTTGAATATGCTTGTAAATTTGTTAAGTAAGCATAACATTTGAAGTCAAATAGAAATTCAGAGTCAATAAATAAACTAACCTCGCTGGTTCACTATACTTGCTATACCTGCTGTTTTTACTCAGCTGCCCTAGTAAGTTAACATTGAAGGTTTTTTATTTGACGTTTGCAGCTTCTTCAGTTTATCAGCTGATGTTTTTGACGCACAGAGAGTTTTTCCTGTTTTGTGTTTGGTATCACACAGATGAAACAAATTTCTATTCCAATACGAATCGACCAATCAGGGTCTTCAAGCACACAAAACAAGTCAGTTTATGCAAGTACAGGTGTAAATAAAATGAATATGCTTAAATGGATAAAATCATAACAGTCTGCCAAATTAGTTTTGACTTAATTCAAGTACCTGTAACATCATGACAGGAAATAAACTTTCAAAAACACAGAGTGTTTATATGTCTTGGAAAAGTTGACAAGAAAAAGCAAAATTTGCGTGTTTTGCGAGCAAGTTCATTCTGTCAACACGTGGCCGATTACAGGCAGAAAAAACTAGTGTTTTGACTTGTTTCAGCTGTTTTGCATTTGCATTTTTGCTGGTGGTTCTAGGAATCGGTTAAGATTAGCAGAATTCATTTTATTGTGTTCAATTTTTTACTAAGGATACTGTAGAAATTCTCATGAAAAACAAATTGAGGCAGCTAGTTTTAGCAATAAGAAAGAACGGATAGCTTCTATGAAAACAACTACCGTCGTGTTAATGGCTTTGCGTTTGGCTTTTGCTCGGTGTTATAAGCCCTTTTCTAACAATATACTTGGGGAGTGAAAGCTTTTAGCACAATGACTTTAATGCTATTTGCTTGGTTCAATCCAGCCTCAGTGTAAAAAATTATGACTTGTTTAATTTAGAATCTTGTGATTAAATCGATGCATCAAGATTCTGTTGTTACAAGCTGTTTACGGTTATGTCGCAGTAGCGGAACATAAACATGCGTCAGCTATTTCGTATGAACAGTACCAAATGATGATTTTTGGATTAGATATGGTCAAATTAACACCTCAAGTGCTTAAATATTCACTTACTCCTTTGTCTGGATAAACTTTCCTTATGTCACCCTTTATAAAAGCAATCAAGACCTTTTCTTTATCTCTATCCGACATTCTGTTAAGCTTGCTTCTTGTTTTGCAATCATGATCTTTCTCAACTACTCCGCGAAGAACCACACCATTGCGGTGTTTATGGCTTTGGTACTGTTCCTTGTTTCTATGTTTTTCTGTGTCGCCGCTTCTCAACCTATTCTGAAGTTCCTGCAGTTTTTCTTCAGCTACAACTGCACGTTTTTCCCACTCGTTTACTTTCGTCTCGGCCTCCACAGCTTTTCTCTCTGCAAGTTGTGCTCTTTCTTCGCTCTCTTCTATTCTATCTGAATATTCTCTTAATTGTCGCTCGTAGTCGCCATTTTGCAGCTCTACCTGAATGAACGACCGTTCATCATGGCTGCCGCCATTTCTCATTTGGCTGATTGTCTCTTTAAGCTCTAAGTTTTTCTTTTCAACTCTTTCTAGCTCGGACTTTACTTCTGCTTTGTACGTTTTATGGAGCTCGATATTCTCTTCAAGGGCTCTGATTTTAGCTTTCAGTCCCTCGTTTTCCCTTCTCAATTCGTTGATTTCGAGTATTAATGAATTCTCGTTTTCTGCAGAAACATGGAACAAGCTGCGAGGCGTACTTTCTCCGAGCGTATTTTCGTTGCTACTTCCCGCTATTTTTTTATTTCCATGGGTAAAACGTTTTAAAGAATCTCCTTCTTCATCATCTACTTTTGTACTTTCTGAATACATGTTCTGGCGATATTGGCTCGTCTCTGCATTATCTACGCAAACATAACGACTCAAAGTGTTACCATCTTCTCTATCTTGCCTTGCAGAATCCGCACGTCTTCGATCACTTTGTCTCAAATAATCGCCTTCTTCTACATCTGTTCTTGCACTTTCTGAATACATATTTTGGCGATAATTGCCCGCCTCTGCATTGTCAGTGCAGATATAACCACCCAAAGTGTTACCGTCTTCTCTGTCTGATCTACTATTATCCGCACGTCTTCGGTCGCTTTGTCTCAAGTAATCACCTTCTTCTACATCTGTTCTTGTGTTTTCTGAATACAAGCGTTGGCTGTGTCGGTTTGCATACCCTGTATTTGAGGACCTGCCCGAGCTTCTCGGGGTTTCATTGTCAGTGGGTATAAAACGACCCAAGGTGCTGTCGTCTCCTCTAACTTGTCTTGCGCTATCTTGGTGTCTTCGATCGCTCTGTCGGCTTGAATAGCCTGCACGTGAAGGGCTTTCACCATCTGAATTTAAATAATCTTCACCTGAGGAGAGTGGTCTGGGACGAGTAGAGTCTTGGTAGCTGTCGTATTGCTCGGACTGAACAAAGGACGTGTTGTTTTCTTGGTCCCAATTTCTTGAAGTCGTGTGAGTTTGCTGTTCAATGTATTGTGAGTGAATATTCACACTGTACTGACTCTTTTGTTCCTCTTTAACTCGTTCGATTTCAGTTTCTTTCTCTTTGACCATCTTCTCTTCTAACTGAGCTTTCTCTTCATTAAATTGCCTTTTTAACGAGATTTCAAGTTCTTCCCGCTCTCGCTTGTTATCTTCTCTCGACTTTTCGCGTTCGCGGTACATTTCTTCTCGTATCTTTTCTCTTTCACGGAAATTTTCTTCCTCAAACTTCTGACGCTCTATTTTCAGCCGCTGTTCCAAATTCTTCTCAAGTGATTCATGATCTTTTTGGTAACTTCGGTCCAGCTCTAATTTATGCTGAGAAAGGAGTTTGTCAAAATCTTCCCTAAGCTTACTAGGAAGGCCGTCTTTCCCTTTAGTAAGAATATTTTCTTCAAACTTCTTTATTTCTAGTGCACTTCTGTCGCGTTCGTCAAGTTCAAATCTTACTTTTTCCAAATCTATTTTCAGGGATTCAATTTCTTGCCTTCGCAAGGCTTCCCCGTGGACTGAGTTACTCTTTTCTTGATCAAGCAATCTCTCCTTTTCGTGCTTCGAATCTCTTTCTAGCTGTAATTTAGCCTCTAATTCTTGCTCTCGCTCCCTAAACTCTCTCTCGAGTCTAACTTTCTCTTGATTCAAAAGAGATTCTAGTTCTGACTTTTGTCTCTGTAAATGAATTTCTGCCTCTGAAATCTCCGCGTTATGTCGTCTTTCCATCTCAATCTTCACTTTATTGAAATCCGATTCTAGTGCAGACATTTGTTTTTGATGTACCTGCTTTGTGTCAGCAATTTCAGCACGATGCATAGCTTGATACTCCAATTCAAGCTTTTCCTTCAATTCAAGCTTTTCCTTGGCAATTTTTTCGTTCATCTCCTGTTGTTCCTGGCGAAGCTGGTCTCTCATTTCCATCATTTGTTGCTTGTAGTACTGTTCCAGCTGGGAGCGTTCTTCGCTAAAGGTATGAGTCAGCTTTGCTACTTCCTCTGCGAAATTTCTTTGCATTTCTAATTTTTCTTGAGCTATGGATTCCTCTAGTTCTGCCTTCTCGATTCTTGAGCTTTCCTCCCATTCTTGCTGCTTGCTCCTAAAACTACGAAGAAGTTCTTCCATGCGGTTTTTAAAGTATTGCTCCAATGTCATCCTTTCACGTTCGAAAATATGAAGTAACTCTGATTTCAAAGCTTCATCGTTATCTCCAAGGCTTTCTGTTCGGAAATTAAATTCTCTGTTCTCAGAAACAAAACATCCGCCTACTTCCTTTTCGTCTGAGGTGGAATTCTTCTTGGCTCCCTGATGAGTATGAAAGACTCCCGAGTTGAACTGGCTAGTTTGCTCAAAGCTTGAGTCAAGCTCTCCGAACGCACTGTCAGCTTTGCTGCTTGTAGTTTCAGATGAGTGGAACCTGCTATAACTACTTTTATTTTTCTCTTGTGAGTTCGATCTTACAGCACTCTGTTGACTGCTAACTCGGCTGCTTACAATAGCAGTTTCTCTGTTAAGCGATTGTTGCTTGTTTGCATACATTGTTGCCTCTGTGCCAAAGAAGCAGGTAGAATTTTGACAGCTGGTATTGTATGTCAACTTTGATAGCACCTTGATGATCCACTGTTAATCATTTCCTAAAATGATGGAAATAAGATTTCAGCAAATCACATTGTCTTTGTAATAAAAGAGGTCGCAGTCTCCCTACAAAACGCTGGATACTGGGTCAACAGGGTCGACTAGCTAACTTTAAGTGAGTATTTTTTTCGTTTAACAAATTGTTTTGCTAATAAATTTTGCTTTTGGGTTACAAGCTGTTTTCTCTCATGTATAACATCACAAGCTTTCGAAAGCAAAAAGCGTGAAATATCTGTGGGATCAACCAGTAACTATTCAATATATTAAAACAGCACTAGTACAACATAAACGCAACTTTCAACTGTTTTTCCTTTTTATGTTTTGTTTCAATCTACCTATGGTAGCTACGGCTGCGTTAGCGTGTTTGACTCGTAATCCTAGGGTCCCGAGTTCGAGCCCCGGTCAGACCACTGTGTTGTGTCCTTGAACAAGACATTTTACCTGACTTTGTTCTAGTCGACTCAGCTGTATAAATGAGTACCAGTTCTGCTGGGAGCTAACCTGCGATGGATCAGTGTCCTGTCCAGGGGGAGTCAAAGACTCTCATCCGCTTAGCACTACAGAAACCGGAGATAAGCGCCGGCCTTATGAGTCACTTAGGCTCAAGAATGGATTTAGCTTTTACGGTAGCACTTGTGTAAAAACACGTTTTCTTTACGTCAAACCCGCAAAATACAGTTAAGTAGTGTGTATAAAGATTTGTAAAAACTTCTGCAAAGACGTATAGAAGGTATTAAAACAATTGATCGAGTTGCACTTTGTTTGCAAAAAATCGCTGGTTTCTATTTTTGAAAGCCTAGGCCTTTGAAAAAAAAACCCACACAACGTCATGTGTCTGAGAATCCATTTTTTATGGACAGTATAATCTAATTATAGATTGACTGAGCTATTTTTGTCGCACGCTCCATCCACATCGATAGCTTCTTTGATCTCCTTTTTAAAATCTTTTTGGTCACTACCAGGGGAATTTTTTAACAACTACTGCGTTACTTTTGAGCAATGCGTGTTTTTTTCAGATTTATAATGTTAACTCTGCAGCAATGAAGGGAAAAATTAACGTAGGCGTGGGTTTACGGGAAAAGATAATCTCCACAAGTGCTGTTTTTTACCCAAACTCGCTCTCAACAAAACAGCATGTGAGAACATTGACAAAATATAGTGATTTGGTGAAGGAACTGAACCAGCTACAGTTGCTAGAAAATTCTTTGTATCTGCACTTAATTAGAATTCCTTGCGACCACTCAAAACGCAGTTCCAATTACTTGAGGATCATTCATAGCTCAACTAACACTGTTAACGGCAATCTTAATCGGGTAAAGTTTTACCGACGAAGCTGTTCTTTAGATAATATTTTATAAAGGTTCAGGTTGCACTTCTTAATTAAGAATTTTGTGAATCAAAAACATTTTTTACAAAAGCTTAAACTTTCAAATAACGTTCGTTGGCCTGTTGCCAGATCTTGAAAAATATGGCTGGTTTGCAACTTTTGCTGGTACCGTAATTTGCGTTGAACCCGCATAATACAGTTAAGAAGCGGATCTTATCTAATACAAAGTTTCAAATGTGTTTGTAAAAATGTATTCTTGAACTCCATGAAAAAGACTATGCAGTTAATGAAAATATTAATGAATCAAAATTCATTGAAGACGTACTCTTAGTTGATTTTAAAAGCATTGTAAACCTGCAAGTTTGTCTGCTAGCTAGAATTCGGTTTGTATTTTTCTTTCCTTTTTCTTGTTGAACTGATATAAAGGTTCAGATATAACTCTGTAGAAGTAGTAACTTTGCATGTTTTGTTTCAAAGTTCTAACTAAGCTCTGTATTTATTTTTTCGAAATCAAAATTAGCAAAGTACACTTAGAGCGAGATTAAGCTCTAAAGAAATCATACATCACTACAGAGTTTATGCTCTGCTTCTTATCGTATTTTCGCAGAAAGCACATATGTATGAATGGCCTTGTTTATAGAGCTCAGACATCAGTGCATTTATGGAGAACTGTACGTAAGTTCTAAAAGGAAGAACTTTAGAAGTACATGTGTTTATGTTTTGAGCAAGTTACAAGCACAATCCAAACCTACCATAAATGGAAGTAGTTCTCGTATTCTCAAGTCTTGCTTCAAGTTTTCAAATTCCTGTTCACGTGCACACCTTGCAACTGTTTCCCAGAAACGAACCCATACAGTTCTTTTCTTAAGGAGCTATATAAATGCAGAAACAGTCGGCAGCTAACTGAGTGTAGAATCGTAGGATTTTTATCAGTTACAGTCTGGTCTGCAAGATTTCCATGGTCATAAATAAATTATTATCGTGAAATAACCTCAACTTGTGGCCTTGCGGAACTTTTTCCGAGCTTTTCCTTGGAACCAGCGTTCCTGTTTCTGCGCACTGAAAATACGCATTCAAGATATTGGTTTTCCTGGCACCAAGAGTGGCTAAATAGAGCATGCAAAAGTCCTCGTCACTCCCGGTTCCTTTGATCTAGACGTGTTAATACTGATGCCTTAAGTTATAACAACAATTGCTAATTGACCAATCATTTCTTGGCGCACCTGTTGTTTACCTGTCGGCAAAAGTGTTAAAGAGCTAGCTCCATCTCCCCTAACTCCAACAAGAAATCAAAACACCTTTGCATAATGCTCACACTGTTAGACACACATTCAAGGCCTTGGAGTGAACTGTTTTATTTAAGCGATACGTAACAACTCTTGTAATTGGGGTGATTATAAAACTTTTCTTAAAGATTCTTGAGAAGCTATCGTATCGCATGAAATTCTGCATTTTAAAAACATAATTACAAAGATAATTTATTAGTTGAATTTCTGCGCTTTCCATACAGCACCAGTGGCAGCGGTTACCCAAATAAAAACAAACTATTGGCTAATACATCTTTAATATGTTTGTCTGGGGATGGTTAATTTTAATTTTCAAGTAGAGCGGTTCGAGTACCTGATTTGAAGATGTTCATTAAAGCGTTTAGCAAATTTTCCGGATCACTTGATCCTAGTCAGTTTTTGGAATAATAGTTTAAAAAGTTTACTTAAACAATTTAAACAACTTCGGTACTGAGGGTAAATAGGTGGTGGGGTAAAATGGGTGGATGGAAGGATGGATAGAAAGGTTGAATAATGAAAATGAACGGTTGGATAGCTGGAAAAATGGATGGGTAGATCGATAGATACCTGATTGGCTGGGAGAATATACTGAAAGATGTATAGACGAAGGCCTAGATGATGGGTATAGAATTGATAAATCAATGAGAAGATGGAAGGATGCATAGATGAATTGTTTGTTAGATAGTTGAATAAATTGGTGGAATGGTAGTTAAATGGATGGATGAATGGATAGATGGGTGGGTGGTTGGGTGGATGGATCGGTCGATCTATCGGTATGGATGGATCGATCGATGGTTTGTCGGGTGTATTTATTAAAAGATTGATGGACGAATGGCTAGATTGGTAAATAAATGAGCAGATGGATAGATAAATCGCTGAGTGTATGAAACAAAACGATGGATAGACAAATGGTTGAATTGTGGATGAAATCATGGGTAGATGATAGATGGAAGTATATTTACATGTTGTCGTAACGTATCATTACTTCCCTATTGATTGCCGTATATTGTATCTTTTATTTTTGCATTCTCTGTAGTACAGATTCAATTTTGATCACGATAGTTAAAGATTTACAAATGAACACAGATTATCTGACAAGAAAGAGACCACTTATCAGAGACCAACGCTATTCAGTCGTTGTTCATGACGTGGCTCGCTCGCCCCAGTCTTTAAACGCTTTGGGCAACAGAGACAACAAAGGAAACTTGTTTTGAAGTGAATTCTGAGCGTTGAAGGGAATTCTAAGCAAACGACCAGAAGCACGAGCATAGAGCTGCCAGTTTTTACCAAAAAAATCAACAGATTAAAAACGATCCAATACTTTAATGCTTAGTTCGAGCAAGTTGAATACGATATTTTTAAAAAAGCTAAAACTTACAGCAAAATGTCAAATTGACGAATCTTGAGTTCAGTAAATGTTAAACAAAAACAATTAGCCGGTTCAATTCTTTCAATAAAGTCTCTTCATTTTGTCTAGGATTTCTTTCATCTAAAGTTTCTTAAACAAATTTAGCTTTGTGTTTTCTGTTGTAAATCAGTTTATGTCTCTGCATTATTCACAATAACTTTAATTAGGTTGGTTAGAAAGCCACTGTAAGCAAAACAACATAACAAATTCAACCACACCTGGCAAAATTTACAGGTACTTCGGTAGTAAAGGAAAGCGTTCATTTATTAATATGTACAAAACATTTCCAAGAGAGACTGTTTAGTTTCGAAATTTAATTACGAGATGAGTGGTAGTGATTCGAAAAACTAGTATATCTACTCGACACAAGTTAAGGATTCCAGCCAGACTTTTAGATTGCCTTGGAGACAAACCTTGATAAACCATAGTTTACGTTTTGCTCTACTGTATCAAGTTTGATTGTTTTGGAGCAATAGCTGTACTGCAGGGGAATTTTCATAGCTTTAGGCAACTGATATAAGTACAAACAGTGAGCAAGTTAACTAGCCATCGTCAATGGAGGAAACAATCGGAAACAAGAGAATAAGTCCGAAATCATACTCGTTTATTCCCGTCCCAAGCCGTCAGAAAACGACCACAACTACTCGAGTGGAAAGCACTCGGTTTGGTTTTGATGGTTTAGATTCTACAAAAAACAATTTTAAAGCATCTGCTCCTTCTCTCGAGACGAAAACGACTGAGACTAGTACTAAATTTGTGTACACAACAACAAGAGATGAAGCGACCTTTCAGAAAAGCTGGAAGAGCTCAAGTTTAGACCAGTTATCGAACAAAAAATTTGAAAATACCTTGCACCAGGTGGAGGAGCAAGACGCAGTTGTGGAAAAGGTAGACGACAATCGAGACGAAAAAGCCAACCAAGACAACGGTAAAAAAAAAGCCGATCTTGAAAAGGCCATGAATGATCTTTTCGAGGGGCACAAAGCGGAGCTGTCAGCGCTCTTTGATGAGAGACAACATGAACTGGACGAAAACTTAAAAAGCGAGAGGAAGAAACAAGAAAGATGCTTCACGTTGGAGGTTTACAAGATGGAGAAAAAATTCCGCGAGGAAATTGCTCACATGACTCAAAAGTTTGACGAGGAAAAAGTATCGCTGGAGCAATATCACAAAGAACAGTTAAAAGAGCTTGTTGAACAGCAAAGATTTGAGAAGGATGAGAAGACAACATGTCAGATTGACGAGTTGAAGGCGAAACAGGAGCTGAAGATTCAAGAAAGTCTGTCCTTGGCTCTTGTAGCCCTTTTTATTTCGATGCTTTCGATATTGGTTTCTTTAGTGTGGTGACGGACAACAACAGCGTGAATGTAACAGATTTTTGTTTACCGACAAAGTCAAGCTTGTAGTTGTTTCAATTTGCTTTGATACTTTTAAAAGTAATTTGCATACCAGTGGGCCTTCAGAGATGACAGCGGACCTACTGCTGCTAATTCAATGCATTCAGTTACGCCGAGATGTGGACTTTCATTTCTTCGTTTTCCCTTGTATTCTACCTCTTCCTTTAACTTATCCCTCACCAATCCGGGATACAACAATTATTTCACACTTAGCTCTGTTTTACCCAAACGAATTTGTTAGATCAGCGAAACTCTTCTGCAAGGAACTCTGGATTTTTCATGATAAACGAAGCAAAAGAGACACTTGTAGTATAGAGCGCACTCCCTAGAGACGCCAAAGACAAAAGATGAAGCGGCCATGTTGGTGCCCTAAACAAAAGAAATCATCAAATGTCTTTTGTTCAAGGGCTCCAACATGGCCGCTATGACGTCAAGTGAAAACGCTCTATAGCGGAATATTAGATAACAAAAAAGCTACTGTCTTGTGTTGGATAATGAAATTAGCCTCCTGTGAAAGCAACCGAGTGGTCCCCTTCACAAGTCTTAGAACTTGAATTTGTAGCATTTGTATGGCAAGCATTCAATCTAGTCGTATAAACTTGAAACATAACATCAAATTTGTTTGGTGTCGATTCTTCTAACCTGGAAATTTCACTATTTTTCTATTCAAATTTAAAATCCTACAAAAATCTTACCGCTTTCCTAAAGAAGTGTCAGGCCGTTAACAATCGCCTTAAAAGGTTACTGGAAAACCCGAACATTGACCTACAGGCATAGAATTTCAGTCGAAAATACTTCTGTATTAACAATATCCTCACTGATTTCCATGAAAGAATTTTCTTCCCAGCCGGGTGCTGTTTGAAATATATTTGAACAAGGGGCTTCTTACACTAACTTCCCTCGATATCAGGGGTGGGCTGACACCAACCTATGCCGACCCCTTTCCACCAGTATTCCACAGCATTTCAAACGAAACCCCATCCTACCCC
>JAOBRD020428119.1:0-18751 GCA_027575215.2 Hydrozoanthus sils | reverse complement strand
TAACAATTATTTGCTGAAGGCGAAGTGAATACCTGGTGAATAATGGACAAGAGGAAGTTGAGGAGATTATCAATCATCACCCAGATAATTTATTCACAAAGCATGAAGAAAATGACTGTTAATTAGTAAATATAAATTACTTGGGTGATTACAGAGAAAAAATGGCCAAGCAAAAAATGGAAAAACACAGCTCAATCTGTTTTGTGTTTTTGCTAATTCAAATTTCCATGCAACATTACATAGCAGCCAGCAGCGTGCACAGATCACATGATCAATTCAGAAAAGCCAAGTCTAACCAAACTTGAAAGTAAAAACAAAAAATAACGTCTTAACCTTGTTTGCTCGGTCTCAGACCTCTCAGACCTTGGTCTTGTGGTATGAACCGTCCACGGTCTGCGTTTTCCTAGGGGTTCTGTGTGATCAGTTAAAAAGTGTTGTATAATAAACATAAATATATTGTGCTATCTACAGACCAGTGATTATCACAGACCAAGTAAGCAAGTGGGGGGCGATGAACTGGAGTAAGAGTTTCTTTGCCAACAAATATGGAAAGAAGAGAGTTTTTGTGAAGGCAACACAGGTAACAAAATATGTTTGTTCAGTGTGGGAAGTAACATTTCTTCCCAGGGGAACTCCCTTGAAAAGTGGGTAGGGGTGGCTCAATAGACCTTCTTGGGTTCAAAATGTACTTTTCTGTACCTTTTAGGGACAAATATATGGTGTTAAATATTGCAAATTACACCAAAAACTGGTGTTTCGTTATAATAAAATGTGGTCAAACCTTTAGGGTATAAATTAAATCAGACTCTCTATTAACTAATGGTCATTTTCAAATCCACCCATCAAGCACCTCTACCCTTTTTTCAAGGCCCCTCCTCCCCCCCCCCTCTTCCTCCCTGGGTGTTCAATTTTAAAAAAAATTACCAAACAAAATATAAACCATCCTAGTAAGGATTAAATCAGTCTCTATGACTGACCACATACTCATTCACTGAACTTTGCACTCAGACCAATCATCAGCAGTCCAACTAATAATACCAAAATAACTTAAATGATTATTAGAACATGTAACTGACTTAAACATAAAAGTTTGCAACTGTCACTGACGGGAATCGAACCCACAACCCTCTGATTACCGGTCAGATGCTCTACCAACTGAGCTACAGAGGCTCGTATTGGGAGCCAAGTTGCAGGATAAGTTCTTGTCTATTCCCAGCTGGACATGTCTTGAACATCGGCTAGCTCAATATGCCCAATAGCCAATGCTATATGATAATAACAAATGATTAAATGTAGAAGTTTACAACTTGGTGTTGTATACCCACTGAGCTACAGAGACTGGTAATCAGAGGGTTGCGGGTTCGATTCCCGTTAGTGACTCAGAATTTTTTCTGTTCACTCAAACTTGAGAAGCGGTTTCCTTCATTCTATACAACACCAAGTTGCAAACTTCTACGTTTAATCATTTGATATTATCATATAGCATTGGCTATTGGGCATATTGAGCTAGCAGATGTGCCAGACGTGTGTCCAGCAGGGAATAGACAGAACTTATCCTGCGACTCGGCTCCCCATGCGAGTCTCTGTAGCTCAGTTGGTACAGCATCATGCGATATTATCATATAGCATGTAAATCCAATTGACACAAGATTTACTAAATAAATAAATAAATGTAGCAACCTAATCACCCTTACTTGCAGCCGTGGACTGAATTTCAAAGGATGCAGCTCAACTAGGTTGGACCAATTAGCATGTAAAGTTGCACTCATCATACACAGACAAGGGAAACAGACCCCTGCATACACTGGAGAAAAACCCTCCGAGTCAAATTGAGATCAAATCTCAGCCCATTTGTGGAACCAAGGATTGGATCCCGGGTCCACAGCGGTGGGGGGCACAAGTGCTATTAACCACTTGGCCATCCTGACACCCTATGTAAATCTGATACAAATATTACTTAGTAAAATAGATTCACTCACTCACTCACTCACTATCTGTTTACATCATTGATCCACTTGGGGGCGGGTATGACTTTGCATGGCATTTTGGTTCACAGCCTTCCTCCATGCAGCCCGGTTGGTGGCCAGTTCTGTTGGAAGATGCAGGACCTTGAGATCCTCAGCTACCACCTCATCCCACATTTTCTGGGGTCTGCCTCTCCTTCTTTGTCCTGCAACTCTAAATTTCTTGATTGAGGATATTGCACTTAATGCCCTTCAGTGTTCCCTTAAACCACCAAAGCCTTGCACCATGAAGTACTGTCTTGAGGGTCACAATCTCGAGTCTATCCCATATCTTGTCTAGGCTGGTGTCATCGTCAGGTTGCAGGCCACACATCCATCTCAAGTCTTGCCACGTCAACCATTCTAGGGGCCCAGCATTCACTGACATAGAGCATGACACCCCTGGCACAGCTACTATAGACTCTTCCTCTTGTTCTGAATGACAAGCTTTTGCATAACAGTACAGGTAGCAACTCCCTGAACTTTCCCCAGGCTGTTCTTACTCTGGTTATTATGGAGGCTTCACAGCCACCACTGGCACAGATGGTATCATCAAGGTAGCAAAAGGAATCCTCTACTTCAAGGCATTGCTCTTCAACCATGACATGATCATATGGTCTGCCATCAATTGGACGAGCTGTACACTGACATGTGCTGCATCAGAACAAAGGATCAGGTGTAAGCCTGCCAGGAATGTTGCTGCATTTCCTATGAACCTAATGGGAGAAACCTTTGCAAAAGATTGAGTTACTACCAACACCCTTTCTACAAACAGCAGATTGGTACTTCCCAGAGTCATTCAGAGACTTCAAGTTAGGACCAGACACTAGGATCTTTGTCTTGCTCGTGTTGACACGCAAGTGATGTGTTTTCTTTAAAATTTAAGCTGCCTTGATACATGTAAAAGTATGGAGTTTATTGATTTTTATAACAGTTTTTTGTTAACTTGTGGTCATGGAATAAAATTAATACTCTTCAACTATTAATCTCATATCTTGCCCTTAAACTTACCTAAATTTTTTTGTTGTTTCTTGCTAAGTCGAGTGTATAGTAACCTTAAAATTAATAATTTCCTTTTATACCCTTAGGGGCCACTGAAGAAGGCTGAAGGTCTGGGCATCGTTTTAAAAGTATTTGCCAGTCATATCCATGAAGGAAAACCAGGCATGTGGACGTACCTTGCAGATGAACTGTTCATTGAGCAAAACCCTGAATTAAAACGGGACTTAGGTCAACCAGTAAGTTTTTTTAAGCCTAAGTTCTTTGATAAGATAATTTTTAAGATTTTTTGAAATTTCCTAGTCAAAGGGCTTAAATCTCCTTGGAACCCAATGCAAGTACATGCAGTATGGTAATGCATGTTGAATTACATAGTGTTGACTGTTTTAAGATTTGTAACTGATCTGAAGGTTTTTTAACTTCTTTGAAGATTTATCTGAAAGAAGATTTTTTTCAACTGTTTCCAAGAGAAGTGCGCCCTTGGAACGCAATGTTGCTTTGGGGTACTGCTCATTCAAGGTCTTCTTTACACATTGGTGAGAATTTTAAGCTTTGAACTAAACTGCAGTGTAGCTAGGTTTTTGTCATTGTGTCATCTCAAACATATTACTGACGTTGACAATAGATATAATAACATCGTGCAGCGCTAATGTCATTGCATGCAACCATGGTACAAACCATTATAATTATTAAAATTGACCTGCTCCCAACAGATGTGGCTTAATAGCTCAGTTGGTATAGAGCACTGTACTGATATTGCAGAGGTCTCAGCTGGTTCAAATCCTGTTGAATGCTGAAATTCTTTATCTGGCTTCTCTTTTATAATTGCTTGAATTGCAAACAAAACCAGAAAGAGCCCTATGAGATTACATCTTTACATAAAACTGTGGTACAAGTCATAATAATTATATAACATCATAGCAGTTGGGTTTGTGATACCATTTTTCAGTGCACATTTTGTTGGGAAAAATTGCAATTGAATTTAACATCTGTGTAAAAGTTTTTAGTTGTTTTATTGGTTAGGTGCTTGGGTAAATTTTAGCCTATGGTATGCTCTTTGGGTACTGAGGGATAATTTTTGCCCCATTTTGCCTATTAGTTTCAGCTTAATGCTCAATTCCTTTGCTTTGTTTGAACAGGGGTAATTTGCCTTTCACTGTCCATCCTTTGCTCTTTGGTTAGGGATGAATATTAATTACTATGTCTTTGTCTTAGAAGTCACAGCTAATTTTTTTGTATTTCACTGAAAACAGATCCTTACAATTGGACAGGAACAAATGCTGTATTTCTTGGCAAAAAAAAGTGGAAGGTGAGGTTCAAATGGGACCCCAGTGATTAGTTGGTAGAGAAAGTTTAATTAGTTCTGAACAACCAAAAAAAAAAAATAATGATGCATGCTTAACCCAGTCAGAGGTTTTTGTAGGCCGCACACCAGTCGAATTGTCCAGTTCTTTGACATGTAACCACAGGTAGCCCAGACTCACTACTTGTGTAGGCGAGTTATAAGAGAATGCATGGGACACTCAGGACACTGTCAACTCAGTCAGTTCTAATAACAATTAATATGGAATAAAATCCACTTAAAATCACTTACTGTGTATCTTGTCTTGCTGTAGTTCTTGACAACCTCTAGAAATATTTAAAAACTTTGCAAATTTCACAGGAGGGGGAAAAAACTCTCAAAATTTTGAAATATTTCTAGAGGTTGTCAAGAACTACAGCAAGACAAGACACACAGTGAGTGATTTTAAGTGGATTTTATTTCATATTTGTTCTGAAAATTGACTGAGCTGAAAGTGTCCCCAAGTGTCCCTTGTATTCTCTTATAACTCAACCTACACAAGTAGTGAGCCTGGGTTACCTGTGATGTAGTGACCATTAGTTCATATAGTGGAACCCTGCTTTATGGCCACCTTGTTATAACTCACATTTTTGTTTGGTCTGCCAGTTGAATGGCCATACTTTTCTTAAAGAAAATCCTTGTTAATGTGGTCACCCCGTTGTTACAGCCAATTTTTTCTGGCCCGTTGGTGACCATATTAATGGGGTCCCACTATACATGAAGTGTTTATTTTTAGTGTGGAAATCATTGATTTTGCAGTGTGAATAGGACAAATGTTAACTGAAATTAGCATTTGCTAAGTATAATAGGTCAAACGGTTATTTCATATTGTGTGAGCACTTTTTGGCTCCTCCAAAGACCAGGAAAAGCAGAATACTGCATTATTTTTAAAAAGTCCAGTTTTAAAAATTTCCCAATGGGGGGTGGCAAAATTGCCCCTTGACCCCCCTCGGAGTTCATGCCACCTACCAGCTGAACCACTACACCCAGTACTTCCAAAAGTTAATGAAAACCTTGCTTGACGTAGCTTGAGTTCCTATTTTTTGAAACTTTTATATATGATGCTGCTCATATATTATTCTTTCAGCCAACTTTAGAACTCCTAGTACTTCGTATATGAGCAACATTGCACCCGAGTCTATAAGTCAGTATACAACCTATAATACTGGCTGTGTTTGTGATCGGATTTTTATTTTTCAGTTGTACCCCCCTGGTCAGGATGACTATCTTTATGTCATGAAGAACAAGAGATGCAACTTTCCATTGGACTGTTACAAGTACAACAGGTAGAATCAATTATTTTAGTAATGAAGAAATATTCCTTCAAATGTTAATGCTGTTTAGTGTTTTGGTTCCTCAAAAGTTTTGAGTGCTTTGATCCTAAACCTAACCTTAAGATTTTAAACTTTAGGTTCCTTGAGCATTTCAAAAGCAATCAACAAATTTAAATTGCTTACTGGAAATTTTAAAAAGTTAATGCAACATCACAACGTTGCGACCGTATCTCACGTCTCGCAACCTGTCGCGTGACGTTTTGACTCATCCACTGGATGAGTCAAAACATTCATTTGTACATTTCAAAAGCAATTTTACCTGATACTGTATAACTGTAACACCAGGTATATATTGCATACTGTATCATATATAAGTTCAAAATGTAACAAAAATTCATAAAATAATGAGTTTAAAAGGACGAATACGAGAGTTGTCTGTTTCAATCAATTTCTCCATGGACAACATGTGGCCTTTGTTGCCTTCTCAGTGCTATCTTAAACTGACGTTTTTGTTGCTGTCTACTACAAACAGTAGTGTATTTTCCATTAAAATGAAGAACTGTATACACATGCATGTGTAAATTGCTTTTTGTTACTAGCCCAATAGATGCATTTGATCCTGATCTGAAGGAGTACCCGTTGTTCAGCAAGGCCAGAGCTATCAATTTCGTACAACAGCCAGGAGAGCTTCTTTTTATTCCACCGGGATGGTTCCATCAAGTAAGCTGGTTGTATGGGTGGTTTTAAAGTCAGTTGATTCACAACGCACTTCTGAAAGCTGACTTAATGCCATATTATTTCATGCTTATATAGAATGAAAGTATAAAATCGTTCTTTACATCCTATGGGGAAAGGCCTGATTTGCCAGTTTTTCCTGGTAATTTAAAAATGTCTTTACAACACTTCTACGTTCCTTTACCTTTTTTGTCACTACAATAAGGCCTAGTTTATATATCGCGACGTCATCGCACCGAACTAAACAGGGAGCTTAAGTAACTGAGGACGGCATTGCTGACGACGACGGCAGAAAACAATAGTGAATACAATAGCTACACGATGGAATGCACTGTGCGGGTCAGCTACACACCTTCGTCTTGAAATTTACGACGTGAAAAGCTTTATTTTGGAGTTCTTACGACTATGGGAGCGATAAACAGAAACTTTTCTCAATCTTCGTTTTACTTTATGCAGGGAGCTTTCGTCTTTTTCTGTTCACAAAGCGTCACTAAAACAAAAGAGAGGGCAAACGAGCCAGACATGGTCGAATAGGAAAAGCAAAAAATGTGTTTTTTGTAAGCTGTTGTCGTCGATGTGGCGCAGTAATAAGGATTTTACGCAACATGGACGGAACACCGATGACGACGGCTTACTCGAGACAAATTTCTTGCTTTTCCTTTTTGACCTTGTCTGGTTCGTTTGCCCTCTCTTTTGTTTTAGAAACGCTTTGTGAACAGAAAAAGATTAAAGCTCCCGCATAAAGATAAAAGATTGAGAAAATTTTCTTTTTATCATTCCCGTAGTCGTAAGAACTCCCAAATTAAGCTTTTCACCTCGTAATTTTCAAGACGACAGCATGCAGATGACAAGCACGGTGCATTCCAACGTGCAGTTATTGTATTCACTTTTGTTTTCTGCTGCCGTCGTCGGCTTCGCAGTGTTCGTTGCGTAAAGTCCCTAATTAGCGCGGTCAGAGAGCGATGAATAAATTGATGCCCCAACTTAGTGCTGTGCCAAAAGATAGAACGCTCAATTTGACCGTGCAGAACGGTGATAGCACGAATGAATCTATACATCGTACCAAATTATCGCACTCAATTGCAAAATGATTTTAGATTATTCTGAATATGGCTTAAACGTACTTCGTGTAACACAACTGTTAGTGGCGCAGACCGATTTTGGTGCAGTGTTGGTGCGATGTATAAATCATCACCATGCTTTGGCCGTGTTATAACGGCGCCAAAATGAATTGAGTTCGTTTCGATGATAATAGCCCTGTATATCCCCCAAGCTTGTTTTAAACATTGTTTGCGACCATTCAATTGGAAAATGTTTTTGTGCCCTCAAGGTTCTTTCGACAGAAACAGCTTCTATATTATTACTTGTTTACGGCCGAATGACATCCATATATATTTCTAGTTTAACTTACTAGCCCTAGGTTCCTTTACCCCTGGCGTAACTACTTGATAATTGATAAAATTTGATAGCAATTAGTTAAGTGATTATCAATTATTATCATCAATTGAAATTAATTGATAGTAAAAAATTCCTTGAGTACATTCGATAATACTTGATAAACAATTGATAATAATCGATAAGCAATTGATAATGGTTGACAAACAATTGCTAAAAAATGATGGTTTATTGTAAAAAATTGATATATATTTAACTAAATTTGAAATAACTGTATGCAATCTATAACCAATTGTTTTGACCGATTGTACTAACAACATTTGATACAACCGTATGGAATCTATAGTCAACCGTTGTTTCTAACTGCTGCCGATTCGTTAACTTGACGATTGCTGACAAAACAAAGCAGGGGGCACTTGTTAAAGGTTCAATATGGCAGAAATCTGAGCGAGTATCAATTAGTAAATTGCTATCAACTGGTTATCAATTTTCATCAAGTAGTTACGCCGGGCTTAATCATGCTAATGAAGTTTGCCTTACAATCACGTATAACGTTTGCGTTCCACACAAGCTCTCATAACTCATGCTATATTTACCTTTTGTTGGGTATGTACAATTGCAAGACTTTCTCAGAAACTTCGGTTCAGGGATTATATAGGTACTCTGTAGTTCTTAGTTACAGTAGGTGATGAATTGATTACAATAGAGACCTTACGCACGAGCCGTCCGTGTCTCCACGGAGGCCAACAAGAAATTAAGAATCAGTAGTTGAAGCGTACTTGCACACGTCATACGGTCGTGGTGATCGTCGCGAAGGCAGCCAAGACGCTTTTCACCTCCGTGACGATCACCACGGCTGCATGATGTGTGCAGGTACTCGTCAACTACTGATACTTGATTTCTGGTTGGCCTCCGTGGCGAAACGGACGTCTGATGCTTGAGGTTTCTATTATTGACCTTAAAGAGCATATGACACGAGTACAGTTTTTCAATCTTCAAAAAGTACACTATAAAAAGCATTGTTTTGCCAAGTTTGAGAAACATACGATGAAAGTACGCCAAGATATGGTGTGTAGAATTTTGAATTTTTCCCGCTAAAAGTGTCCCCTCCAAAAGCCGACAATATGGTGTAACTGGTCACGTGCGTCTCGCCTCAGTCCATTTAATATGGTGCCACGAAGTAAAGAGATAATTCGATTTTAAAACATCCTTAACTACTAAAGTTTTCGATAGAAACTCTATTAGTTGCAGATGTTTGGAAGTCGATTTTGGATGGACTAAGGTGAGACGCACGTGACCTGTTGCGTCACATTGTTGGCTTTTGGAGGGGACACTTCTAGCGGAAAAAATTCAAAATTCTATGCGCCGTATCTTGGCGTACTTTCATCGTATGTTTCTCAAACTTGGCAAACAAATGTTTTTTATAGTATACTTTTTGAAAATTGACAAACTGATTTCATGTCATAGGCTCTTTAAGCACGGGACGTCAGAGTTGTCACGGAAGCCAACCAGAAATCAAATATAAGTAGTTGACGCGTACTTGCACACTTCATGCGCTCGTAGTGATCTTCACGGAGGCAGGTTTTCACCTCCGTGACAATCATCACGACCACATGACGTGTGCAAGTACGTGTCAATTACTGATATTTGATTTCTGGTTGGCCTCCGTGGAAACACGGACGTTTGGTACTTAAGGTCTCCACTATCCGAGCTTTTTGCGGAGCTTTGCGAGTACGGACGCATAGGTAGAGCTGTTTAGTTGTCGATTGATTTTGCAGGCTTACAACTTGGAAGAAACAATGGCAGTCAGCAGTCAAACGATGAACAGCCAAAATACTAAGTATGGGTGATGTATTGTTCAACTTCAGTGATTTCATGATACGTTTTCTCTGGCGTCTGAATTTTCCTTGCCAACAACTGGTCATGAAACTATTACGTATCAACAACAAGAAGCAACTACTAAATACAGTGCTCTTTTAAACAGTTTCGAGTCAACCACAAGAGGGACAACCAATGAAGAATATTTTACCTATATATCGGGTCTTTTATGGTTTTTTTTTTTCAGTTTTTCCATAAAGCTAGGCCACTGCGCCACAAACAAACTAAACCCTAGTGGTGTTATAATCTCAGGCTTCTCAAAACTAGCCGGCTGGCGGCCGAATGAGCCGCCTCTTCCAGTGATTTAGACGCCTCTAAAAGTTGCAAAACCACTTCCAACTAGCACAGAACTCGAAGAAAATTAAGCCTCACCCAAAAGTTCTCTTAGCTTTCACGTGTTAAACAAAAAAAATCATGGTTCTGTTGAAGAAGTTCTTTTCAGTTTATGAAATCGAACACAAATCATAGCACTGTTTATTGCATTTGGTAACTTTGAGGGCGCTACGATATGGGGTTTGTAAGGCACTGCATGACTCAGGAGCCCTTTAGTAGTAAAAGGGGTTACAGTTAAAGTGCTTAATAATGCTCCTTTGGCATCCAGTCGCTTACACTGAATCTTTAACCTTTTCCTCTGCAACATTTTGAGAACCCTGTAATCTGCCAATTATTTATAACGGGAAGTAGCGAAAACCGTCTGTTCGCAAGCTACCTAAAGAATCAAAGACTCGAAACAATCTGTCAAAATTTTGAGTCAAAATGTGAAAGAAAAGATGTAAAACCGAAGGTGCATGTTTTCTTACGTCTAAGCAAAGACAGAAAAGAGATATTTGCAGAAAATCAAGTTATTAAATACTCACATACTGGGCTGGTTCTAAACACTAAATCTTGAAGAATTCAAAACTGACTTTAGCAATCTGCCTATATCTTCAAGACAAAGGTACATATAATGCCTGTATTAGCTTTTTAAAGAGTATTGTGCTTGCCTTATTTACTTGCAGAATTGTGTTGGATGAAATATTTAAAGTGGGGGAGATTGATCGTCAAAAGATGCCATCAAATTTTGATAGTTTACCCCCTGCCGAGCAAGTGAGTAATATTTGTAATTTTTAAGACTCCTTGCTTGCATTGTTTAGTTTAAAATTCACTTATCCATCTATTTATTGCACAGTTTGAATTTAAACAAACCTTTTTCATCAGTTTTTCTTGTATCGCCCGATTTTGTTGTTTCGATGTATTTAGATTACAAAGTAACTCAAGCTGTTTAACTTATCACTTCGGGTTTTGGTTATTCATGTTTTTATCATTAATAACATAGCAGACAAGTTATAAGGCAGAATTCGGCCCTCGATTTTTTCATCTGTAATTGCCTTTCGTTTCAAACTTCACATGGTCAATTACAAATTTTCCATGGCAACTAGTTCATCACACGAACAAAAATCAAGATGTCGTGTATTAAATTTTACGCGCGCGAAGTCTTGTAAAACTACAAAAAACAAAATGACGATGATTTGTGTGTTAGATTTTTAAAAGGTAATCCACTGAGGCCTCGTCAAATTTCGAAGAAAATCATTTATCTTTTGGCCTAATTCTGAAAGAATTTCCCTCCCAGCGGTCGAGCAATGAATTCGGGTTAGGCCAAAAGACGCGCGATTTTTTTCGAAATTTGACTGGGCCTCATTCGATAATAATTATCATTTTCAATATTAACCCTCCAAATATTACGTTGTTCCCTTGAGTTTATGTAGGACCGTTGGTCTACCGACAGAACCCTAGCCTGTAACAACTTTTACTACATTTTTGTATTGACAGAGCTGATTAAGAATAAGAAGCTCTGAAGTTTATTTACTTCATTTGATAAACGTCGTTTTTTGTTTGTTTGTTTGTAGGTTCAGGCTGTGGTCCAGCAAATCCCAAAAGAAGTGCTTTTAAAAGGAAAGAAATTAACAGAGGATGTCTTAAAGCAATTAAAATTCTAGCCGTACACATGAACATTCAATGTTGAAACACCAAATGCACTAAACGATCACTTTTTCCTCACCCGATACTACTGTACATCTAAGTACTACTGTACAAGTAATTTTGTCTTTGGTGTTTTTAAAATTCTAAGGGCTTTTCTAACACTTCTGTTCGACTGTAAGTGGATAAAAGTGCTTACCTGACCATTTAATGTCCGCGAAATAAGCTTTCAAAATAGAGCATTCAGTACGAATACAATTCGAAACATACGACGGCGAATTTTGACATCACATGGTTTGAAAGGACTCCAAGCTGCTCTGTACTAGCGTTTACAGTAAGTTTTTTGCTCGGACACTTGGACACCAGCCATGCAAACTTTGCCATGGCCATGCATATGAATTTGACCGGGAAAGTGAGATGATCTCTCGCCTTTCAAATCATGTGACTCGCACACATATCTAATGTCTTAGTAGTAAGCTTAAAAAGTTTTCGCAGCTTTGCCGCCAAAACAAGCATTTTGCCTTCGTAAATTATCCATAAAGTTTATTTTAAAAACTGGTAAAAACTATCTAAGCAGAAATTATACGTGTCAAACTTTAGTTTTAGATATTTTTAACTAGTTTAAAGATATCGCTTCTGTGGCAATTTAAGGTTACATGAAATGACCATCAAAAAAAGCAAAATGGTACTTCAAAGTTAAAAGGTAGTTTAAAACAAACGTTTTCGAATCATAAGGTCATCTTCAGGTAAATAACTGAACTGCGGCAAAAAGAACATGTAGTTTATATGCAATTAGCAGTTATTAAGTTATACCCGAGGGGAATAGAGACAAAGAGAATGCATGGACTTGTTTATTCAAATTAGGGCGAGTTTTGGCGATGATTAAGGCTTCTAAAATGCGACGGATAGTCCAGGAATAAGCAAAAGTCACAACTTCAAAGGAGAAAGAATGGTTAGGATAACGGGCGAGATGATGGGCAGGTTCGGAAAGCTTGCAAATATTTTTGTGTTCGTTTACTCGCTCCTCAAGGTTACGTGTGGTTTCACCGATGTAATTAGCTTCGCCGTTGCACGTGCCGTGGTAAATGACGTGAGACGGGTGTTTATTTTTGTCTTTGTTGTTAAATAGGGACTTGAATTTCTTTGTTCTTCAAATAATTTTGAGTTTTAGATGATCATTGGTGAAGAACCTAAGAGATCGAAGAAAATTGCGGCTTAGTTTTTCATTTGCTTGACAGTAGGGGAGACTGATGTAAATTTCCGGGCGATCGTCAAACCAGTGAGTTGAGAGCAGGGTTTCATCTTAAGATTTATTAGGACGTTCGAAATTGCGGATAGTGTTCAAGATAAAGTTACGAGGATAACCAGCGTTGAGGAAAGATTTCTTGATTAACTCAGTTTCATAAGAGAAATTAGAAGAAATGTGTTTTGCACGGTGTAAGGCACTTAGAATTGAATTTCTTTTCCAGCTACTCGGGGACTTCCAGTGGACGGGTACTTTGCCTGGCTTCTTGTAAACAGATTTAATGAAGGTTGAGCCTGATTGTTTAAAAGCAGTGTCTAAAAAATGGTCGGGACTTTCTTCAACGGTAAAATGAATGTTAGGATGGTAAGTGTTCAATTCCAATTAAGCGCTGTAAGCAAGCAGTTGCTATAGTAATAATGACAATTTCATTTAACTCTAAGATATAAAAATACCTAGCTAAAATTTAATGAAAATGTTTGACATATGTTCGGCTAAAGGTAGAATTTATAAAGTTATTGAGGCTATTAAAATATGTATAAAAACCACGTTTTCGACTTGAAACCCTGAAGATTATTTTTTAAGTCGAAAACGCTTTGGTTTTATACAACTTTTAACTTTTACAGCTTTAGTAATTTTATCAATTTTATTTAAAATAGAAAAGTAATTTTAAGTTGGCAACACTGTGTTGCTTGAAAGTTCCCGACTGAAAAGAATCTGTTTCAGTTGGGAAATCGACTTGTTTGTTCAATGCATTTGTGTGGGCAGTAAAGTTTATTACTGGGAGAAACCTTTCCTACCTACCTCTCTCTTCTTTTATCCCGTTTCCTCCCTCTTCTCTCCCCCTCTCCCTCTCTTCTTCCATCCCATTTCCCCCTCTCCCTCTTCTCTTTATCCTCTCTTCTCCATCCCACTTTTTCCCTTTTCTTCCCTCTCTTATTCCATCCCATTTACTCCCTCTCCCTCTTCTCTCTCCCTCCCCCTCTCTTCTTCCATCCCATTTCCTTCCACTTCGCTTCCCCTCTCCTTCCATCCCATTTCCTCCCTCTCTTCTCTCTCTCCCTTCTCTTCTTCCATCCAATTTCCTCCCTTTTCTCTTCACTCTCCTTCTCTTCTAACATCCCATTTCCCACCTCTCCCTCTCTTCTTCCATCCCATTTCCTCCCTCTTCTCTCTCCCCTTCTTCTTTTCGCCACTTTCCTTCCTCCCTCTTTTATCTCTCGCTTCCCCTTTCCTTCATTCCCCACCATCATCTTCCCTCCCCCTCTCTTCTTCCAGCCCTTTTCCCTCCCCTCTCTTTTTATCTCTCCCTCTACCTTTCCTTCTTTCCTCCCCGTTTTCCTTCTCCCTCCCCCTCTGTTTTCCCATCTCTCCTTCAATCTCCCTCCCTCTTTCCTTCTTCTTCCTTCCTCTCTTCTTTCACCCCCTTTCTTCCCTCCCCCATTCCTCTCCCCCCCTCTCTCTCTCTTCTTCCACTCCCACCCCCCTCTCCTATCTTCACCCCTTTCTTCCTTTTCCTCTCCCACCCCTGGTTTATTTTCAGTGAAGGAACCTGTAAAATGGAAACTTTGGTGATTGCACTGAAGAGGTTATGGCTTAATTACAAGGAGCGGGTTCGATGAGCAATGAATCATTCCTTTAAAATCAAAATTGGGAAGTCGTTTTTAAAATAAAACGCCCGGAATCAAAACGTTTTAAGAATTCTTATTGCTTTTGTTTTCTAAAATGTTATTTTATTTTACGTTCTTAATTTCGCGCAATCTTTTGCGGTTTGAATCGAGAGAAATTTGACTATGAACAAACTTCACAACGTGAACCAATTTTGCATTGTCTGAAAATATCTGGTTGGTTCGGTTCTCTTAACTATTACAGTTTTTCAATCTTGCAAATACTGTATAGAAACAAGAATTCAAACAATACAAATACAATACAATATACAAATCCTTCACACTTTATTTTCATCTTTTTTTTGCAGTCGTCCAAAGCTACGAGCTTTTGTCCCATTTCTTTTCCGTTTTACGAATACATTAAAGACAACATGACCTAACGAAATAAAATATATATATATATATATAACACATTCTTTCTAGGACTAGGTTTACCATAACTGTTTATCTGTTGAACAAACTTGTAGCTGAAGCATCTGGACGCGTTTTCTTGTTGATAAATACCTACACTCTAACTCTTACAAATAAGGCGTTAAAACATCAGAAAAATAGTGATATGGACGCTTACCGGGGGGAGAATAGTTCTCCCCCCCCTCCCCAATAATTTTCTTCTGACTAACATAGCAACTTTCGAATAGCAAATTCAGATTTTCTGAATTATATACTCAATATATTGCAGAGTTCATCGAATTCGATAATTGACTTTCTGTTCGACTTTTCGAACATTAACGATTTCCACTGTGCCCCCCTCCCCCCAATAATTTTTTGCTTCCGTCGCCAATGAGTCAGTTTCAAAATTCTAAAATAATACCTTTTACAAAATAATATTTATTTATAATTAAAGATTCTTGTAACGACGCTTTGCATTTGGCCGAGAAAAGGTCAGGGCCGCGGGAGAAACAAAAATAAAAGTGAGACTAAGACAAGGATTAATTTAGATTTTTTGTTGGAGAGTTTATCAACGCGCAACTCTACTCGATTGGCATTCGTTACTTTTCTGCCTGCACAAACTGTTCTACTCAACAATACATTAAAGAGGAACTGAACCTTAAAATCGCGGAGAAAGAGTGAGGGTATGACGTAAGATATGGGGAAGAATTGGCTTGAACTGAAAAGATTCATTGAAGTGGGACATATATGCATCGCACACAACTTAAATTTTAACTTTCCCTCTTGACCGTGTAAACGAGCTTATGACAACAAAAACAGTTCAAGTGCTCGCTCGCTTTCCCTTAACCTACGTCACACGTTACCTCATTTACCGCTGACAAGTTGACAAGCGCCCACGCTCAACGACCCGATCAAGCACACACATTCAAACTAGAATTTCTCGGAAAATCAGCGCCACATTAGAAATAAGAAAACTTTCGGATTTCATTTAAAAAGGTTTGCTTCACGGTTCAGTTCCCCATTAAATAGCGTAGCACAGAAAGGAATAACTTAGAGCAAGCATCTTGATACAGGTATCACAACTGCACAGCAGTTGTCCTAGTTTATTAAAACCAGGACTGATATAAGCTTAGTTGAATGTAAGACTTTCCTTTACGCAATATTAACTGACTCTACTGACTGATTCTACTCATTACATTTCGCTATTTGTTTAAAAACTATAAATAACGCCTCGAATATGAAAGCACATTGAAAATTAGCAAGCTTTCTTTAAAGCTTTTAACTACATAACTATTTACAATACCATGCAGATCGATAAATCATCGAACACCCATTTTGGAATCCCCAGGGAGAGGGGCCGATGGAGTTGGGTACTGGTAGTTCGGTACAAAGGGGTACATGGGTGTAAAGCTTGTGTCACCCATCATTCCACTGGGATTATCATCATCATCTCTGATAGATCCTCCGCCCAGCACACACTCGGCATATGATGGGGGTGCTTAAAAAAACACAATTTCTCATGGTCAGAGACTTTGGGACATTTTGAACACTTGCACTTGCTTTAATTGATTGGTTCCTAACTTCTTTTTGCTTTAATCTTTGTAATCGCATTCTCTTTAATGGCCAATCACAGTACAAGGGAGGCTACATCAGCCAATCAGAATCCACCAAAATATCATATACGAATGAAACAGCAAAAATTAATGACAATTAGCAGACAGAAACTGATTTCAAAATGGATATAGCCAAATACTAATTGAACTTCGCTTCTTGCAATTTTGGTCTGAAATCATACTTGTTCCAAATCGAACTCGGGCTCGAAATCACGCGTATGATTTGCACTCCACTCAATTCCATCACCATTATTAATAAGGCTTTCAGGGCAAGATTAAAACACCCGTTAATGATTATCTCGTGTAAGCCTTGTGGTTTCTATGGTCATCCTCGCCATTCTTACAGTAATTCCTTGTAAATGACTGGTGTAATCGATTTTTGTTCACAAATAGAAAAATTTCGTCATGCATTTAAAGTGCCACCTATGAAGGTGATAGTAGCCTAAACACTTTCAGTTGTTGTTGCTTCCTTAGTAAGCAGTGAAGCTAACCAAGGCTCTACTGAGCTAAAAGAATACTTCAAATAACCTCTCACAAAGTTATACTCACCCAGGGCTTATGTAAAAACAAATCTTAAGCTCATAAAGCAAGGCAATACAATGAAGCACATAATAATAATTGACCATAAATAGTAAGCCATAAAGTTCTAACATTTTTCTCCTTGAAACAAACTACAATTATACAAGAGCTTTTCAAGGAAAGGCGACGGTGTACTACAAGCGTACTTACGCATTTGGGGATATGATGTAGCATTTGCATAAGAAGGCGGGGCTGATTGAGATGCTGCTTGGTAACCTCCCACAGATGTATCAAAAGTTGGGGCACTTGGTGGTGCGTATTGATACTGTGGAACAGGGGGACGATATGGGACTGAGCCAACTGTTACAGGGAACACCAACACTGTGTTTGTGGTCCATGGAATCCTTACTTTGACCTGAAAGATTACATTTTGAAGCAGACTTTTGTTGATAAAAGACAAGACTTCACGAGTGTGCTTTACAAACAGTGACATTCTTTGGTATTTTTTGCTATTATGGTTTTCGTTTTTCACTTCTGGTAGGGTCACCCATGTCAAACAGGTCGAAAGGTAGGGGCTAGACGAAGAGTGATCCCCTGGTCCTCTAGGATTAGGGTTGGACAAAGGGCTGATAACCTTCTCCCATAAAAATTAATACATCACAGAAACCAGAAGCAGAGTCAATCAACTAAATGAAGGGAATGCCGTGGCCACATCTCTCGGTAGAGATTCTATGAAGCATAGGGATCAAAGCCATCTAGACGCCTCTGACCATAAGGCCAATGGTCCACCCAAAGAATGCTATGAGATTCGGAAATTGGGACGTCAGAACATATAGACGACAACGCAGAAGCACTCTTACAGAATGGACCCCAATTAGTAAAAGAATAATTCAGGCAACATTCTACTCCAGACAATTTATAAAGTTGACCATCATACATATCAATGAGCTTCTATGCGCTTACAGCCTGAAGAAACTGACTAACAGGTGAAGGATAAGTTCTACTTGAGATTGCAGGACCTAGTAGAATAATAGAAATAAGCATAAATTGATATGTTTATCATTGCTGGGGACACGAGTGCAAAAGTTGGAGACCAGAACGGGGACTTCTGAGTTATGGGGAAGCATGGATTGGGAGTACGGAATGATAGTATAACGGAGAGCGATTATGTAAATGCGTGACGTAAGCGTACTGTTGATAACTGGAACGTTGTTCTCGCATAAGGTCATCCACAAGGCAACATGGATTTCACCGGATGGAAGGGTGAGGAACCAGATTGACCACAGTTTGGTGAACAAATCGTTCAGAAATTCAGTGAATGACGCAAGAGTCTACAAGTCAGCAGATTTTGGAAGTGGTCACTACTTCGAACGTACTACGACTATTCTTAGATTAAGGAAAGCACTTGTACGGAGGTGAAACAAAAGAGTCACGTACGACACTGAAGTTGAAGGAAAATGTGTAAGGAATACATCCATGATCACCTTAAGTAAGAGCCAAAAGCTAGAAGAAGAAGGAAGAAAGGAAGAAGAAGAAGAAGAATAGAAGAAGAAGAAGAAGAAGAAGAGAAAAAGAAGAAGAAGAAGAAGAAGAAGAAGAAGAAGAAGAAGAGAAGAAGAAGAAGAAGACGAAGTAGAAGAGGAAGAAGAAGAAGAGAACAAAACAGTGGCAATGGAAGTGAATGAGGTGGAACGTGATTCTCGTATTATGAAGGAGGCATGTACAGAAGTTGCGGAA
>JAOBRD020428118.1:24848-35862 GCA_027575215.2 Hydrozoanthus sils | reverse complement strand
TTTTTTCGGCCTCATGCGATTTACCTGTACTAAGTGCTATGCAAATGATTGCCAATATTCATGATCTCAAGATCTACCGAAGAGGAAATACACTTCTTGGAGCTATAGATCAGACACACTGCCTTCCAGCATCTCTCACACCAAATATTTCTGTATAACCCTGACTTTATGGAGCAGCATTATTGTTGGATCCACAACTTACTGGCCGGGATTTAATTCCACATTTTCTGAAAGCAGTAACTAGCTCGTAATGAATTGTTCTCCGACTCTCATCAGAGCAGTTACTCCTGTTAATCTTTTGTTTGTCCTGTCCGGAAAACAAACAATGCCTTGAATGGTACCGTCTGGAACTTATTTCTTCTAATACGACTAAAACAAATGTTGTTTACATTGTTCGCACGTTGTAATTGAAGTTGTAGAGCAATGAAATGTACATGATAATGGATGTACGATGACTTCGGGAAATTAATCGATATTTCTCGTCGAACTAATCGTCTTGATTTCAGAGATTTACTGCTCTTTCTAAACACACGAATAAGTTCTTTTTGCAGTATTCTACTTGGTTCTCGACAACGAAGTTTCTGTCGACGAGATCGAGTTGGACATTTTTCATTCAATTTCTTTCCGGCTACATCAGCCTAAAATTTATCACGACGTATAAACCGGCATCCAACCTACAATATAGAAAGTACACCACCCATGACTAACACTGTATCTTTCACTAATAGAATGCTCGAGTTCAAACTCAAAATTTATGGTAAATTATACGATTGCTTACCGCACACAAAAAATGAACTTGATTAATCTTCGATCTGCTTCGAGCTTCAACGTCAACAAGTGCGCGTCTTTGAAGATTTATGAGCTGTTTCTCTTCTTCGCGTTAGTTGACGTCAGTGATTCCGCTCAGCAAGGTTTTTTCTTCAAGTTAGTAAATGGCAGTCTGTATCAAGCTTCATAGAATTTCATAGGAATTTGACAGGATGTTTGACAAATGCAAGACAAGCAGAGGACTGTTCGATAAGCAGAGGACGGTTCTGACAATAATTTTGGTGTGGTCCCTGTTCGTCAATCGTCATTGTAACTCTGTGTGCAGCGACAGCAATCGTTTTACCGCAAAGTCCGAGCCAGCTTCCGTGGAATGTAACCAAGTCTCACACAAAGCTTACGCTTTTTAACCGAGCAAAGTTCAGGAAATTCGGAACTGAAAATAATAAAAAAGAGACACGAAACCTTAACTCGGGCGCCTTCCGGCCCCGAGTAATTATTCCAAGAGCGCGCGTTGAATATTAGATGGTAAACAGCCAAATAGGCGCGTAGGGCCGAGTTAGCTATAAATCATATGATATCCAACAAGCGTGAGTGGTATAACTGTTGTATTAAATTTATTGAGTTTTACAAACCTATCGCGGATACTTGACATCTATAAATGGCAGCTAAAATTTGTTTGATAAACTTTTCATTATACAGTCAGTTTCTATATATGATCATTTCGGTATTGACTGAGTCAATCAGGATGCTAGAAATGTAGTATTCGAGGTTGAGAATTGAATAATTATATTTAATCACAAAATAGGCAAACAGTAAAATAAATTATACCTATATTTCGATCATACTAAACCATGTTAAATGCTCTTCGTCAGGGAAGCCTAAGTATGCCCTTAGTAAATTTGTTTAATACCAAAGTCGCTCTAATTTTAAAACATGGCCGAAATGTAGATATAACTGAATATTCGGTAACGCATATTGAATTTTGTGACGACATATTTTAGTTTCTTAGAAATTATTTTAATCTTAACATGTTTCGAGGCGTCTCGCTTCTTTTTCTAATGGCAACATTCTGAAGAAGAGGCGAAATAAAGTTTAGATTAGAATTATTTTAGAAACAAAAACTGTCGACTTTCACAGCAATGAAATTCACTGTAATTGTTTTGAGAGAGCCATCTTGAATCCTTAAGCTGATAAGACCTTATGTTTTGTTTTTTGCATCATTCATTTTGTTTTGGTTTTGTTGTTGTTTGCTTTATTTAGGAATCCTAAAAGAGTCCATTTCATTAAACGGTTAAGAAACATTGAACCAAACTAAATGATCGTACTTTGAGGAATCATTCAAGCAATGAAAGAGCTAGCCTACACAAATGGTTTATCAACAATAAATCATCATTCTAGCATAATCTGTTAAAAGGTTCAGTAAATTTTAAGTCAAAACAAAAAAAGTTGATAATCTGTTTCCTTTTAGGCATAGACATTTTGTTATCAGGCTTAGAATCTTTTAAAACCAATACTCCAAAAAGTATGAAAACATTATATCTGTCGATTCGCTAGGTTGCTGTTTTGGGAACCAATTCCGTTACCCTAAGAACTATAGGATTGGTGAACAGTTCAAAACCACACATAAACACAAATTATTGCAAATTATATATGAAACTTACAAAATTTCTGAAATAAAATTCTCTTGTGAACTCTCAACAGCTCAAAGATGAATGAGAAAGGGTGAAAACGAGATCTTAATGAAGCTTCTGACGTCATCTGACGATTGCAGTCTCAGTTTGGTGTTGAGGCTTGTTTTGTTATCGCAATTACTTGGACTTTCCACACCAATAAAAGAGATCCATCTTGGGGTACTGCTTCCCATTGGTCGTCAAGGATTTCAACGTCTAGGCGAGTCTCTTCAATACGTAATTGAGCCCGCAATCCAGCATGTGTACAAGCAAGGAATTCTCAATCCTATCGAATACAATATCACCTACACTGTTACAGACAGCGCTTGCAACAAGCTTCGAGCCGTTGAACAAACCTACGCCATGCGCAAAGCAGACGCGTTTATTGGACCGGCCTGTACTGAAGGCTGTCTAGCGGCTGGTTTACTAGCAGCAAGTCTCAACAAACCAATGATTTCATACTCGTGCTCTTCGTTAGATCTTGGAATAAAACAGTTTTATCCCACATTTGCGAGGACGCAACCCTTCACCCGAACATATTACTACACCACTCCCTTAATACTGGTCGAACTCATGCGGCACTTCAAGTGGAGAACTGCAGGTATCATTGTTAATGAGGACAATCTATGGACACCAATTGCAAGCGCATTGAACAAGAACTTGATAGACGCTAACATGACCGTCGGGTATTATGGAGTGTATACAATCAGTAAGGATTTCCAGCATAAGTCTCTGCTGGAGTACGCCAAGAGATTCTCACGTAGTAAGTAATGAAGAAAGAATAAAAGAAGAGCTGTTTAGTGTCAGTGCGGATGTAGGCCTTAATGTTGTGGTACCAACATTGACACTGTCAACTGCGCCTATACTGACACACACTCACACACTGACCTGACACCAACACTGGTCCATTACTAACACCAACACCGACACCAACAATAGTACTGTTACTGGCATCAACACTGACCAACACTGACGCCAACACTGACAACAACAATGGTACCGTCACTCGCTCCATCACTGACGCCAACACTGACACCATAAATGGTACCTTTGCTGGCACAGACACTGACCAACACTAACACCAACACTGACGCCAACAATGGCACCATTACTGGCAACAAAACTGACCAACAACAACACCAACACTGACACCGACAATAGTACCATTATTGACACCAACACTACAACCAACAATGTCACCATTACTGACATCAACACTGTCACTAACACTGACAACATTAAGGATACCATTACTGGAAACAACACTGATCTACACTAACACCAACACTGACACTGATATATAGTGGTACCGTTACTGACACCAACACTACCACCAACAATGTTACCATTACTGACACCAACACTGTCACCAACACTGACACCATAAATGGTACCATTACTGGTACAGACACTGACCAATACTAACACCAACACTGACACCGACGATGGTACCATTACTGGCAACAACACTAACACCAACACTGATACCAGCAATGATACCATTACTGACACCAACACTGTCGCCAACATTGACACCAACGCTTGCTCCTACACTGAACAACACTGGCACTAACACTACCACCAACACTGATACTAACACTGGCACCAATATATATGGCACCAACGCTTTCTCCTACACTGAACAACAAAGGCACCAACACTACCATCAACAATGTTATCATTATTGACACCAACATCTTGCACCAATACTGCCGCCAACAAATGGCACTTTTAGTGACACCAACACTGACGACAAACTGGCATCACTACTGACACCAACACTTACAACATTACTGACACTAATACTGACACCAAGACTGAAACTGAAACCAACACTGACGACAAACTGGCATCAACACGGGCAACAACTTGTACTGATGGCCGTAAATGGTGTATTGTGTAAAACAAATGGTACAAACCGTTTACAGTTACCAAGACATATCATCCGAATTTAGATACCTAATTGATGCAGTAGAACCGCGAAAGCTTATTCATATTCACAAGCAGAATTAAAGTTGTAGTTTTTTTAAGAAGCTAAAACTCCTTAAATGTAGAAAAGTACACGAATCAGAGAACACAATAAACTTGAAAGCGCTGTAATTGAATTTTGGAAAAAGAATCAAAACCGAAAACTCCTAATTCTTCCTTTTTTCTTTTTTCAGTTATCTTTTTCATGACACACAGTTTGGAGATAGCCAAATTCTTGGTTGCTGCCGATGAGTTGGGAATGAGAGATGGAAAACACGCCTTTATCACTTTGGATTTTACGGTAACTTTCAATTAGCTACAAGACTATTGTTTTATCCTACATTGGATGTGCTTTTATTTGAGACGCCAGCAATGTGCTGTTGTGATTATGTGAATCCTCATTGAAAACTAGTTTTATAAGACTGTGAAACGCGTCGGCGAGGAAAGACAATAGTTGTTTTTTAAGGTGCTGAAGTTTCGAACGCCATTCTTCGGAGCAAATTATTTGTTGTCAGTGTCCTTGCCAGAATGCAGTTAGAGTGTGTCTGTTTCAATGTCAATGTGGTTGCCAGTGTCAGTACCCGTGTCCGTGTCAGTGCCCTGTCAGTGTAAGTGTCCGTTTCAGTGTGAATGTCAGTGTCTGTGTCAGTGCCCGTGTCAGTGTCACTGTAAATGTCAATGCTAGTGTCAGTCTCAGTCTCAGTGCCCGTGTCGGTGTCATTGTGAATGTCAGTGACTGTGTCAGTGCCCGTGTCAGCGTTAGTGCCCTTGTCAGTGTGAATGTTAATGTCCGTGTCAGTGTCAGTGTGAATTTCAATGCCCGTGTCAGTGTTAGTGCCCGTGTGAGTGTGAATTTCAGTGACCGTGTTAGTGTCAATGACAGCACGAGTGTTAACATCAGTGTCAGTGTCAAAGCAACTTGTTTGCTGTCAGTGTCATTGTCAGAATGCAGTATGAGTGTGTCTGTGTCAGTGTCAGTGTGGTTGCCAGTGTCAGAACCCGTGTCAGTACCCGTGTCAGTGTCAGAACCCGTGTCCGTGCCCGTGTCAATTTCAGTGCTCAAGTATATGTCAGTATCAGTGTCAGTGTAATTGTCAATGCTCAAGTATTAATTTCAGTTCCTGTGTCAGTGTCCGTGTTAGCTTTAGTGCCTGTTACAATGTCCGTGTTAGTGTTAGTGCCCGTGTCCGTGTCCATAATGGTGCTGTTCCTCATCTAAATATCCATTGTGCTTTTCTTTGTGTTTGAACTTTCACTCAAAGTTCTTGTAGAAGCTACAAACGTGATAAGATTCCCTTGAATTGTTGCAGGTAAGTTCAAGCTGGTACAACGCCGTTTGGTCACCGGGAAAAGAAAAACTACTTGAGACATTTGATGGTATTGTGAATCTAGCTGTGAAAGCTCCTCACGGCGAATCGTTTGAAAACTTTACGAAGGTCTTCACTCAACGGACCTTGGAAAAGAAGGGCATTCCTGCAGCGCAGCTTGTAAGTTTAGAAGAGTAAATTACTATAAGTACAAGAATATAACAACGTGACTTGGTTGTCAGTGGTTTGACAAACTATTGTGAGTTATACTGTTTCTGTGCTATTTAACTACAGTTCATTTATAAAATTGTAGGTTTTAGTGTTTTTATTTGTGAAACTGACGATAAAAATATGATATGTTCTCCAAAAATATATTAAAAGTAGCAAAAGTTTTTATGGTAGTGTTATTGTAACAACTTTGCTAAAATCTTTAATAATAACTTTTACTGTTTTTATCAGTATTGTCATTGTTACTGTTAGTAATATTTAATTGATGTCATTGTCATTGTCAATATTGTTGTCAATGTTGCTGTTACTGCTATTGCCACTGTCACTGTCGTTTCCACTGAGATCGTCATTGTTGTTGCTATTGTCAACGTCTTTGTTGTTGTCATTGTCGTTGTAAATGTCGTTGTTACTGTCATTGTCATTGTCTTTTCCACTGTGATCGTCTTTGTCGTTGTCATTTTCATTGTCACTGTGATTGTGATTGTCATTGTTACTAATACTGTTACTGTTGATGTTATCATGACCGTAACTGTTATTGTTATTTTCTTTTTTGTCTATCAGTCTTAAAATATGTTTAAAATACTTCCCGCTCAACTTTCCTTTTGAAGACAAAGACTGATTGCGAGTGGCAATGTAATGGATAAACTAATCTTTTGCTTCTGTTGTAGACACTTGAGTTTGGCGCGTATTTTCACGATGCGATTATGCTGTATGCAACAGGGTTAAACTTAACTCTGAGTGCAGGCAGAAACGTAAGCGACGGAAGGGGAATTGTGGGTAAAGTTACAAAGAGTAAAGTGCTTTTTAACGGTGAGTTGACGTCATCTTTTTCAGTTCAGGTAAAATGTGAGGGAGGGGTGCCTAGGTAATAAATTGTAGGGGGATCAAGATCGATATAAGCTACAAACCTATAGAGAGCCTGGACGTACAAGAAGAATCGAAGGAAGCTGCATTACTGAGTGGAGGGAAAATAAGCAATATACCTCGGAGAAAATATTGGTAAACAGTTTGTCACGGGGAACGGATAAAGACAATACATACCATACAAGAAAAATTTCGGGAGAATTCATTTTTGCCATAAACCTTTTTGAAAATAGCTGTGATTTTAATTTTTTTGTGTGCGTTCAAATTAGCCTTTCTAGCCTCGCTTTGGTAACATATTCTTTTGAAAGTTTAACTCAAGAACAAGGCTAGTAGGGCTAAATTGGATGCACACGAAATAATTTTAAAATCGCCGCCATTTTTGAAAAAGGTCAATTGGGTGAATTCTTATGTTTCCCGGAAAGAAATTTTTTGCGGGTAGAACGAAAGCCATTCAATTTAACAAGAAGAAGACGACAAACCTAACAGAGACAATAGTACAGGTTATTTAAATGTAAAGGAACAGGATGGAAGCCACGCAATGTAACAGGAAGGACTAAAACGACAAACCTAACAGAGACAAGTGTACAGGGTCATTTAATGTAAAGGAACAGGGTGGAAGCCACGCAAGTTAAACAGGAAGGACTAAAGACGACAAACCTGACAGAGACAAGAGGTACAGGCTCTTTAAATGTAAAGGAAGAGGGTGGAAAAAATGCAATGTAACCGGAAGGACTATAAAGACGACAAACCTAACAGAGACAAGGGGTACAGGCTTTTTTAATGTTAAGGAAGAGGATGGAAGCCATGCAAATTAAACAGGAAGGACTATAAAGACGACAAAACTAACAGAGCAAGGGGTACAGGGTCTTTCAATATAAAGGGAAAGGATTATAACATGAAGTAATAAAGACTACAAACCTAAAGGAGAGAAAGGGACAGGGTTTCCAAGGGAGAGGGCTGTAGGCACACAATAAAACGGTGGATAATTTAGGTACAGTTCGTAGTGGGAAAAGAAGTAACGACCACTCAAAAAGGAGTTGAGGTTATATACCAAGAAAGAGAAATTGGTTAAAGTTAATAAGTATTTCTAGCCCCATTGGGTAAATTCTATTATAAAATGTTCGCAGGTGCCTCTGGACCAGTAGCAATCGACAGTGTCGGAAATCGGGTGCCCGTTTTTGAGTTCAGCAACCGGCAAGCAGGCAAATATGTGGCCAGCTTTGAAGTCGACCTCGCCGTGAAAAACAGGTTCACAGTGAACAACGTGAGCTTAATCTGGCCAGGGGGGTCAACCCTTGTGCCAAGAGATCAACCGAAATGTGGATTCGATGGAACATTGTGCATCGAAGTTGGTTAGTAGCTGCTTTTGCCTTTACAGAAAACAATGATTGTACCATAAAACTAGAGAAACTTTGTGCTTGGCCTAGAAAGTAGAGGAGAGCTTTTTGATTGGCCTAAAAACTAGGGGGGAAACTAGGAGAGCTTTGTGATTGGCCTAGAGTTCAGTTTTGATTAGCCTAAAAATTAAAGAAGGTGAATAAAGGAATAGTTCCAAGATTGACCAGGAAATTTTGGGGGAGAGCATGCAAAGCCTTATTTATTTATCTTGATGACGAGGGAGGAAGTTGTGCCCGAGGGACTGGGAAACAAATTTGGCATTGGTTCAGAACATCATAGCTGCATCTTATTGAGTGCTAGTTCGGGAGTGGTCGTATATTCGAGAAGGACGCTTAATACAAGGTTGAGCGCTTGTTTTAGAAGAGGGCTTATTCGTAAGTGTGCACTTATTCGAGAATAAGCACGTATTCTAGGATGGGTGCTTGATCGAAGGTGCGCACATTTTCCTGATAGTAGATTTTTTTCCGAAAAGGGCGTTTGTTTGAAAAGGAGGTTGATGTGTGCTTATCTGAAAAGGGGGTTTATCTGTTGGAGGGCACTTATTCGAGTTTGGGCGCGTGTTCTAGGATGAGTTTTTATTCGAAGATGGACACATTTATCGAAGATAGATTATTCGGAGGTGGGCGCATATTTGAGAAATACAGTTATTCGAAAAGGGCGCTTTGGCAAAGAGTGCTTATATTAGTCGAACGGGGCATAGTCAAAGCTGGGTGCTAGCACGAACAGGTACACTATTGGGTTTCATATTTTAAAGAATCATCACTGAGACCAAAGTTTTGTAATAACAAGCAGAACATGATATTATAGTGTTCGTAATGGAAGTCCTTACAAAATCTTTTTTGAGAAATATTTAGGAAAAGCCAAAGACCAAAAGACTTTTAGCGCCCGCTTTCGAGTTTTATCCAGTGTTTGAGGTGTTTTTTTTTTCGGGTTCTTGCAACTACATCTAGCTGTGTCTTTGTACGTTTAGCACAGAATAAAATTTGTTTTTAGTGAAATAATTTAGTTAAACTATTATTACTTTTCCTTTCTTCCCAGGTGAAAATTATTGGTGGTATTTTTCGTTCTTCTTCGTTGTTGTTCCAATGTTTATTGTTGTTGTTGGAGTTATTTATTACAAGTAAGTTATATTTTAATTATATTTTATTTGCACACACACAAACATATACATGACGTCTGGTCACGTGTGCTCTAATATACGTGAATTGGCGAGTTTCTGCTGACGTCTTTTAGTGTTCTAGCCAACTAAAAGAAAGGACAGAACGCCCTGTCTCAGAACTTAACAGCAACCGTTTCTGGTATCTGTGCTCTGATTGGGCAGTTACAAAGCACGTGACCATCCCAAATGGACAAATATTGAGTTCATCCAAATTTTTTGAAACTTTCTAAATTAGGTTTTTTGAGATTGAAATGTAGGCAGCCAGAAATAACTTAAAACGTGGAAAACACTCAATACTTTGTACTGCAAAATCAATTTTTTTTGGCCGAGTAATCTTTACAATTTTAGAGGACAACATATATATTTTTTGCTTAACTTCATTATAATTGTACTTCACACACAGTGAATCAGAAGAGAACTATATTACATGTGTTTTTTAACCTTGCACTTTTTTAAATCACTCGATAGTGTTTTCTGTTTAGATTAACGTCGAGGATGTTGTCTTTTTAAATAGTTGGTTTAGAACAAGTGGACAAGATTTCTAAGACATCTGAGGCAGCTTCGCTAAATCACCATGTCTCCTAAATTTCGATTTCAAACTTGAAGATAACATCACTTTATGCTAAACAGGAGGCTTTGTGGTACTGCAAGTCACCCATTTTTCCATTGCTTCCTCTAATGCATAATTGCCTAGTACCTTTAGTCATTTACATGTTAACAAAGTACTAACTTATGTCCAATGTTCAAGACGCAGAGCATACGAGAGAAACTTGCTCGACCAATCCTGGCTTATCAAGTACAAAGACATACATTTTTCTTTTGGCAGTAACAAATTTTCACAGAGGGTAAGCATAGCTATTGTTTGTTTGTAGACTCACTTTAAGCCGTTAGCATAATAATGTTATGTTTCACACCTTAATAAGATTTTGTTCCATGTATTTCAAGAGCGCTTCAAAGCAGTTTATGCTTTCTGCCTGAAAATAACGTCTGTTTCCTGCCCAAAAGAACTCAGAGGCGGATTTTAGCTGACGTATTGTTTACATACAAACATTTTCAAATCTAAACACCTTCGGAACATGAAACAAAGAAATCTTTGTCTCAAGCCACCAATCAAACAACAGTTGACTCATTAGCAACAAGACTGAAAGCTTCTTATCGCTTTAGGCGGCGTATATTTCTCGCCATAAGATTAAGCATTCTGTCCGCCATAGCTAGCATGCGCGTTACCCCAAGGTCATCGATAGCGTGTGTTTTCCGACATACGGTAGAGTGCTTCCCCAATTGGCAGTGTGTGTTTGCCGCCATACGGTAGAGTGCTTCCCACAATTGGCAGTGTGTGTTTGCCGCCATACGGTAGAGTGCTTCCCGCCATTGGTAGCGTGCGCTTCCCACCATATGGCAGCGTGCGCTTCCCACCATATAGCAGCGTGCGCTTCCCGCGATTGGTAGCGTGCGCTTCCCACCATATGGCAGCGTGCGCTTCCCGCGATTGGTAGCGTGCGCTTGCCACCATATGGCAGCGTGCACTTACCACCATATAGCAGCGTGCGCTTTCCGCGATTGGTAGCTTGCGCCTCCCACCATATGGCAGCGTGCGCTTCCCACCATATAGCAGCGTGCGCTTCCCGCGATTGGTAGCGTGCGCTTCCCAC
>JAOBRD020428118.1:7590-24748 GCA_027575215.2 Hydrozoanthus sils | reverse complement strand
TCCCACCATATGGCAGCGTGCGCTTCCCACCATATAGCAGCGTGCGCTTCCCGCGATTGGTAGCGTGCGCTTCCCACTATATGGCAGCGTGCGCTTCCCAATATATAGCAGCGTGCGCTTCCCACCATATGGCAGCGTGCGCTTCCCACCATATAGTAGCGTGCGCTTCCCGCCATATAGCACGGGCGCTAGGATAAGATCAGTATTTAGTTAATGATTCATGGTGTAGCAGCTAGTATTACAAATACTAGTGACCGTTATTTTCACCGAATTGTCCTTTACTATTAGTGACAAAATGCTATAGCTAGCTTACATTACTTTCACCGAATTGTCATTTAATGCTAGTTACTAACCGTTAGGTAGGGTCGGCAAAGCCACTGAACGAATTTACTTTGAGATCTACCAACTCCGAAGTATTTTAAAAATCTGAATATGTACTTACATGCACAATTTTCTGCAAAATTGTCCTCTCTTTCAACTAATCATTCGTAATTGTGCATCACGTTATGGTGACGTGATCAAAAGTAACGTCATCAAACGATATCCACGACCCATAAATAGATTTTGCCGCAATTGTTCTTTGGAAAATTCTCACGAACGCTACTCAATGAGCCGTCACATGATTTTCGCTTAACCGGCGGTTTTATATGTCATTCGTGTTATGTCATTTATTTGGATCTCGCTTATAGTAGTTGCTGTCCCTCAAATTTGCAGAACTCTCTTTTGTGCGTCTTCAATGTACGTTTAATATATTACTTACTGTGTATTTTTTCGAGGCCTTTAAGCGGAGTTGCAAAATTTCCTTTTCAGTTTGCGAAGCAAATCGCTTGTTGGAAGGTTCTGAAAGCGCTATGACAGTTTGGTTGGTAATTTTACAACAGAAAATGCTTCCGAACTCGAATTCTGAACTTTACTTGCAGTCCAAAGATCGTGCCGCTCCCATTCATTCATGTTACCGCCACACGCAGAGAAAATGCTAAGAGCCGTTCAAACGTAGTCAAATATTTCCCACCACAGATTCAATAATGGCGTAGCTAACATCCGGGCTAACGGTTTTAAACTTGTTTAGGATAATAATCCTGGATGCTAGGCAAGCGTACCAATCATAACTCTCTTTTTCTTGCAAAGTTTGCATAAAATGTAATAAATTCATTTTAGAGGCAATGCGCAACGGAAAGCATCTTTCTTGTAAAGATAATGACAATCGTAGTCGAGATTGCTCAACCAGGCAATATAATAATTAACTACTCAAAATAATTAACGATAGTAGTTTTAACTTATTTATGTTTATTAATGACTCAATCCTTTTTATGTTTTACCAGCTACGAAGTCAGCTTGGATCTTACGTAAGCTTAACGATGAACGGATCGAACACGTTTCCTCCGCTTGCTTCAAACATTGGCAGATACATGGTACGAAACGTAGTTAAAATGCAACCTCGGACCCAAGCTCTTTTCTTTCGTAAGAGAATGAGAGACCTTGGGACCGAGGTAAGATAATACTCGGGCGGCAATGATAATTGTTCTTGTAAGCTTCAAGTTCACTGCGAGTTCATAGAAAAACCTTAAACAAATCTTGCTCAGATGAAATTTTGTCGAAGGAAAAACTACCAAAATGAAAATAAGGCAAAATGGAATTTGCTTATACAAACCAAAAACTTCAACTTCTATTGCAAGGAACAAAAAACTTTCGGTTTTTTCTTGTTTCTTGCTTTTTTTAAATTTAAGCTACTTTCCTCCACTACCTTGTTAACTTTTCTAAACGAAACACTAAAAAGTATTTGAGGCGTGGTGGAAAACTTCAAACCGGAACAATAAAGTTTGTACATACAAGTAAGATTCAATTTAGGTACACCGTACAATCTTTGATTGAAACCGCTGTTGAGACAAAAACTTGTAAAATTAATATAGACATTAACTTTAGACGTATTTATTCATTTTTTTCATTGCACAAATGAAAATCCCTGTTCAAAAATAAGATTGAAATAATAACGCAATTTCTTTTGCCATTCTTAGGGAGAGCTTGTTTCAGTGAAAAAGATTTGTTCACAGAGCGTAATGGTCACAAGAGAACTGTTAGTAGAAATTAAACAGGTACGTCGTGGATGGAACAGAATATCTATAATTTACAAAGTTGATTGGTTGCCTCATGTAAGCGTATCCAGAATCAAACATCCACATTTTTTTTAGCTCTGGCATCCAACATCCAGAGCATCAGAGCGATCGGGATCACACATCCACTGACAAGGCATCCAGCATCCAGAAACAAGCTGCATCCACAACAAGGAACACATCCAGCATTCACGGAATCTACAATCTAAGCATCCGCCATCCACAATTTTTTTTAGCTCTGGCATCCAACATCCAGAACATCAGAGCAATCAGGATCCCTCATCCACTGACAAGGAATCCACAATCCAGAAATAAGCTGCATCGACAATAAGGAACGCATCCAATATCCACGGAATCTACGATTTAAGCATCCAGCATCCACATTTTTTTTAACTCTGGCATCCAACATCCATAGCATCAGAGCGATCGGGATCCCACATACACTGACAAGGCATCCAGCTTCCAGAAACAAGCTGCATCCACAACAAGGAATACATCCAGCATTCACGGAATCTACGATTTAAGCATCCAGCATCCACAATATTTTTAGCTCTGGCATTCAACATCCAGAGTATCAGAGCGATCAGGATCCCACTTCCACTGACAAGGCATCCAGCATCCGAAAACAAGCTGCATCCACGACAAGAAATGCATCCAGCATTCACAAAATCTAAGATCTAAGCATCCAGCATCTACAATTTTTTTAGCTCTGCTATCCAACATCCAGGGCATCAGAGCGATCGGGTTCCAACATCGGCTGGCAAGACATCCAGCACCAAGAAACAAGCTGCATCCACAACAAGGAATGCATCCAATATCCACGGAATCTACGATCTAAGCATCCAGCATCCACAATTTTTTTAGATCTGACATCCAAAGCATCAGAGTGATCAGGATCTCAAATCCCCTGGCAAGGCATCCAGCATCCAGAAACAAGCTCAATCCACAACAAGGAATTCATCCAGCATCCATGGAATCTACGATGTAAGCATCCGGCATCCAGAGGGTGGAGATCCGCCATCCACTAGTGCTCTGCTGGATGGGCTTACAGTGATGATTGGACTTGGAAGCTCGAGATATGCTCCTAGGTGTAATGATATATACTTAATGGGTAGACTCCAGGGAAAAAATTCCAAGAGCCCCAACGTTTTCCGAGACGAGGATAAGGGAAACATTAGGACTGGAGGGAAAAAAATATGTATTTAATTTGTAGTCCACAGCTGGAAAACAGTTACTTTTGTTTTCCCGAGAGTCCTACACATCAGAACTTGAGGGAAAGCAAAACTCACTTGTTTTCCGACGGACTATACATTAAGTGCTTTGGCATATATTTAGACTTTCCCTTAAGCAATTATATAGCAAAAACAAACAAACAAAGATTGCGGGCGGGCAACAACTTCGAAACTATATCCCAGTCGGGACACATATGAATTTGATCAGAGGCACGTGACCAAGAATCAACCAATCACAGTGCTCGTCTTGTTGAGTCAAAGTCTAGGTATTTAACAATGATAGTTGTAATAACGAGGAGGCAGCATGGCTCAGTGGTTAGGGTACCGGGTCTGTATCCTATTATCCTGGGCTCAAACCAACTCTAGCAAATGACCTGATTTGGCTTCGGTGATCCAAGAGTCAAATGCACCATCCAACAGGTCTGCCTACAACCACTTGAGACTGCTAGGCTGTATCATGTTGGTCAGGAATTTCAACTATGACGTTAAATTTGGGGAGTTGTTATTACGTAATTACTTTGTTATTATGGGGCAGTAGATTACGCATGGACGCCATAGGTTACTAGTGTTGGGCGTGACATCACGTGGCCAATCACTGGAATCTCCGAGTTAAATAATTAAAATCCTAATTAAACTCTAAGTTCCTACCTAGCTAATACTCACTTTGTTTAAAACGTTGAAAGCCAGTTTCTAGATTGTTCATCATCTCAATCAAATGTCTCTTTTTTATGTTGGTTATAAGTGGGACTGTCTGCCTAGTGTATTTTAAGAATGTGTGTATTTCAATTTTGTATGTTAACTAGCAAAAAATATTCCACACTCAGTTTTATCTTGAAAATAAGGTCAAGCGGATATCAAAACGCCGATTCCCTTTTAGTTTTAGCGTTAACTTTTATAACCAGAGATTTAAAAATTAAACCTTTAATATGTTGATTGTAAATAATAATAAATCCTTTAAAATCTATCTAAAGATATTTATTGTTATTATTATTTTTGTAATTATTGTTTTTATTGTTATTATTATTATTATTATTATTATTATTATTGTTATTATTATTATTATTATCATTATTATTACATCTTTATCTCCCTAATAAGGATTCCTACTCCTTTTTTAGGTACGGGATTTAATCAGCCCAAACGTTAATCCGTATATCGGAGTATGTATCGAGGCACCGAACGTCTGCATCGTCTCCCAGTATTGTCACCGGGGCAGTCTACATGTATGTACTTATTCTTGCCAGGCTCAAATAGGTTTCTATTCGGGTAAAGTTGATAGCAATACAAACGACCAATTCGAACCCAGAAAAGACGCTTACGTAAGTGCATATTGTAAAACAAATGTCAAACTAGCAACGCCGATGTTAATGGTGACAAAACCGCCAAGCCGGCCGATGCTTACGACAACAGCAACAAGAAAGTCAACCGCAACAACATTGTGTACAATTTCAATGCCGAACAGTGGCACCAACAATATTACCAACCACAACAACAGCAATAACAATGTTTTAGTATTAATAATAGAATCAAGATGAATAATAATGATAAGTGATAAGCTAAAACACTAGCGCCAATAAGAACAAGAAAGAAGAATCTGCAACCAATAGAACTAGGATCGCTATAACGAAAATTTTTCTCAAACCCGCGTTGAAGATTGATCTTAAGACGAGCTGCTAAAAGAAGTCACGTGTACAATGTGGGCGAATTACTACTAGCAGTACCTTATCCTAGTCAGAGCCACAGACACTCACACAGATACAACCACAACCACAATCATAATCAAACTAGTTTTTAAAAGACACTGTGACTGCATAATGAACAAAAAACTTTGATTTTTCTTTCAGGACCTACTTGCGAATGATGAAATCAAGCTTGACTGGATGTTCAAGTTGTCTTTTGCAACGGATATTGCAGCTGTAAGTTGTAAACTTTTTGATAGTTAAATTGTATTTGTTGTTATCTCTTTGCGTTTTTGTAAAATACGTTGGTGAAAAACCACATGTTGCCAGAGAACTTTTTACGCCGTGAATTGGATTTAGTAATCAGTGTTGTTTGAGCATGAATACAAGATTTGAGATAGAACAAGACCTTTTTGTTCCCCAAAAGAATTATGATTTGTAAAATGAGACGCCATCACACATGATGATGCATGTCGCTCTTCACCAAAAGGCGAAAAAAATTCTCGCCAAAACATTTGCACGTCGTTCATCACGAACAGTTGCAAAATTCCCGCCAAAACAGTTGCACGTCGTTCAGAAAATTCCCGCCAAAAACAATTGCACTCGCTCAGCACCAGCAGGCTGAAAAACTCCCGCCAAAACATTTGCATGTCGAAAAGCACCAACAGGCACATAAATTCCCGCCAACATTTACTTGACGTTCGCAAAGCTGTTTTCTTTTCTTCTTGCTTTTGCAAATGATTGGTTCGCAGACTATGACTACTAACACGCTGCACTTCTATGACAGGCGGGAAAAACTTCCGGCACAGCATGTGCTTAAGCACGTGATAAGTTTTTCCTTGAGGGTCGCAAACCAACAAATATACAAATGAAAAACATTGTAACGACGAAAATGATTAGTTACAAAGTTTCTTTTATCAAAAGCCAATTGAAATATATTTTAATGGCTAAACTAAAAAGTTGTTTAACGCCAAGTTATGGAGTAAGAATGCTTTTTTAGGTGTTTAACTATTTGTCCGAGCTGAGTAAATGCCAGGAAAATCAAAGTTACAAGTAATGCACATGCAGTTAAGGCAAAATTAATCATTTTTAGGGCATGGCAGCTATTCATGCAAGTCCGCTGACCGCACACGGAAGTCTCAAGTCGTCCAACTGTTTGATTGACAGTCGTTGGGTTTGTAGGGTCAGCGATTACGGGTTGAACCTTCTTCGGCAAAATGAAGTGGATAAAGAGATCGGCGTGCACGCACAGTTTAGAAGTATGTACTGTTCAATCTCGAACCCAGGCTCGTTTCACTTTTTCACGGGGAATCCCGGAAACTGAAATAAGCCTGGGTTAGTGTAGTACCTTTTAGTAGCAGCCGTAGTGCCAAGACTGTTTTTGATGATATGCCTTAGTGTGTGTACTTTGTTTTTCAAGCAAAGGTAGATAAATTATGAATGTTAAATGTGGTTAAAGTTTTTAGTGCAAGTGTGAACATGTTTTCGGCTTACTGATACAATAACTGCACGTTGGAATTCACCGTGCTGGCCACCTGCACGGCATTTTCGTCAAAATTGCAACGTGAAAAACTCATTTTTGGAGTTTTTACGACTACGGGAACTACCAACAGAAAATGTTTTCAGTGTTCTTCTTTCATTATGAAGGTACTTTTCTCATAAAACGTAACTAGCACAAAAGGGAGGGCAAACAAGCCAGACATGGTTGAAAAGGGCAAGCGAGGAAGGTGTCTTTATTGAAATCCGTCGTTGTCGATGTTGTCATCTTCGTTGCTTAAGCTCTCAATTTAGCTGTAGGGGGCATGAGTTCGCGGGGAACTGACGTCACTCAAAGTCCAAACAAGGTGTGTTGAAGCAGTGAATGAATCACATCACTAACTCGGTAGATTAAATACCGTCTGCGTTCGGACTTCAGACTATGCTTAAAATTGATAATACGAATTGGATGATTTTTGATTATACGTTCTTTCTCGCTTTCTTTCAAAAAGACAAGCTCTGCCTAAAATTTCTTCGTGGTTTTATCTTTTTTTATTATTTATATAATAAATTCAGTAAAACACGCGCTCTGATTGGCCGAGGACCATTTTCTTAATCTGGATAGAAATCATGAATGACGTCATCAGTTGTTATTATTTTATAAAAGCTTTAGAATATATTTTCCGTGTGTCCATACTCCGTTGGAAACACTTGGGATTGTTGGAAGAACACTCGAAAAGATTTTGAATCACTCACTTTCAGCTCGTGATCCAAATATTTTCGAGTGTTCTCCCAACAATCCCGCGTGTTTCCAACAGAGTATGGAAACACAGAAAGTTTCTTCTAAAGCTTAAATAGAAACTGTAGAAACACCAGGAATTTTCCTTTTACTAAAAATTCATATCTTCACAGAGCAAAGTGAAGATGCTATTTTTACCTTTCACGTGTGAGGATATCATTGGTGTCGCCATGGTTACTAACATGATTAACCAATAACAAGCGAGCTTCATGCTCAGACGCGCGAGCGGTTCTTTTAAAAAGTTTTGTTTTCTGCAGGAATTTCATCAGTATCTATTAGATAATTGCCATTCTGAAAATTAGAGCTATTTTCCTTACTTTTGTTTCAAGACATCAACATTTCTCTTGTGTGTGTTCACAAGTATTTTCTCTTCAGATTTATTCTGGACCGCACCAGAGCTTCTATGCCAGGACAAGGCGAGCACCATAACACTTGGAAAGACTCAAAGTGGGGATGTATATAGCTATGGCGTTATTCTCAACGAAATACTAACCAGAGAGGAACCATACACTAATTTGCAGCTACAACAAAATCCAGCAGGTGCGTACCTCAGAAAAACAATACAAAATAATTCATAATGAATTCTTGGGTGAGAGCTTTTATTATTTTCATGGTATGGGGTTATTTTCTTTGTAATTCGACCAACGATCTGACGGATCTTTACTGGAATTGTTCTATTTTGGATTGTATAATATTCCACCCTAGTCATTGTTATTAATGAGGTATGGAGATAGCCACTCTGACCTGGGACAAGGCCCAGTAAGCCAGAGAGGCGTAATGTTGTGAATCCTGCTTGTCAGGAGGGTCGGCAGCTCTCTCCGACGTCCCGGCAATTTGTAAGAAGTGCCGCTCAGGGACCACGTTTTCCTTTATATGTGTCTCATTTGCATAATTTACAATTCCCTATGGTTGCTTATTATGATATTCAAATGACTTTGAATAGTCAAATTGCTTCAGTACACCATGCATTCATCAGTTCTGTGCGGCGAAATTTTAACTACCTTATTAAATGAAATTTTAGCGTCACTTTAATTTAGTGATTTTTAGCGGTTTCCTAAAATCGCTAAAATAAAGTGACACTAAAAACAAGTGTCCCTAACTTGACTTGACACTAAAATTGAGTGATTGTATATATTTTAGAAAAAAAAAGTTGGTTTGATGTAACGAAAGCGTCAAAAAGTCAATGTTTTGATATTCTGTGGCAGCCAAAACGTTTATTAAGTCAATATTGTCCAATTATCATGCGATCTCTTCGTCACTGCTCTCATCTGACTGGTCAGCACTTCCTAATGAATATTTAGCGAGTGACTAAATGAGACTTTACAAATTACGTGACAAGAGAATAGATGATGCAAAATATCGGCCGTTTTCACATTAGAGGACGGACAAGTCGTCTCGGTAGAACAAGTCGTCTGAGTGTGAAAACGAGACGAACACGATTCTGGACGAACAAGTCGCCTAAAGTTGTCCGGCTGTTTGTTCGTCTCTTCGGACGATTTTTCGTGGACGACTTGTTTGTCTAAACAAACAAATCGACCAAAAGCCGTCTTAATTTCACATCTGTCGAACAAACTGTCGAACAAGTTGTCATTGTATCAAGGAAGAAATATGGCACTAGCATTTGGACGTCAGTTGTACATGTGATGTGAATTTATGACGGCCAACACGAAACGAGTTTTTAAGTCTCTATTAGACGGCCATCTTTCTAAGAAAGACAGTCGTTGCTAAGGACAGTCCCATAGGTGTCAGCTTTGGAGGGGTTTGACTATATTGCGGATAAGCAGAGTTGCATATCACGTGCTAAAGGTAACGCAATGTACGCAGTACTGCTTCCTCGTGTACATCTGAGCAGTTAGCAGTATAAAAAGCAAAGCGTTAAAATTCTTTTTTTAATTTTTGTTAGAAATAATTGAGAACGTGAAGAAGGACTTCATTCCTCCATTAAGGCCAGACATTCCCAAGGATCTTTGCAATGCTAACTTAAGATACATCGACCTCATGGGGCGTTGCTGGGATAGTTCACCAAGTGCCCGTCCTCGATTCTCCGAGATTAAAAAGGTTTTGAGGTCTATAAACAAAGGAAAGTAAGTTGAGAATATATTTTGTTATCCGAAATGGGACCCTGCCTTATGGCCACCTCGTTAATATAGCATCCTCGTTAATACGGCCACCTCGTTAATACGGCCACCCCGTTTATACGGCCACCCCGTTTAAACGGCCACCTTGTTAATATAGTAACCTCGTGAATACGGCCACCTTAATTTGCTATTACAGCCACCCCGTCTATACAGCGACTTCGATAATACAACCACCTTGTTATAACGACCACTTTTTTCGGGCCGTCGGCAAAGTGCCACACATTTTCTCGTAAAACGACCTCGTTAATACGATCACCCCGTTAACACGGCCATTTGTTCTGGCCCGCTGGTGACCGCATTGACGGGGTTCCACTGTATTGCTGTTAGAGCAAGCTACAGGCTTCTACTGCAACTGTATTAGAGAGATACTCCTCGAAAACTCATATAAGGATACGTAGCGCCAAAGGACGTAGATTATGAGCCTCTTTGACTTTCTACAGGGGAAAAAATACGAGTTTTACCGTTTGGTTTGAAATGGGGTATCGCTTTGTGTAGGTAATCGCATGTGGCCGAGTGTTTTGATTTGGAAAAAATTAAGTTTCACGAGGAACCATGCGATTACTTGTTTATGACATCGGAGCAAAATTCGCTGTTCCGACATGTACACGAGAAAACGTTGTTTTACTGTTTTCATTTGAGTTTGAAAACCTTTGCAATCTCCGGAAACAATCGGAAGTCTTCTAAAACAATTTAAAAACGGTTTAAAGCATTTTTCAATCGTTAAAATTTTCGAAAATTTTCGCGGATATTTGGAAGTGTTCAGAAACCTTCGAAAATTATCGAGAATGGCTAGAAAGCGTTTGTAAGGCATTTTAAGACTTTTTAAAAAAATCTTCGGAAAACTTCGGAAGTATACCAGCGTCCAATCAGCGCCGAGTAATTTTGCCCTGAATTAAGAAACAACGCCCCCGTTGATATCCAATCAAATTGAAGTAGTTTTGCCCTCTATGTTATAAAAAGACAGAAATAGAGCGATAGTATTAAAGAGATGTAAAGGTCCACTCAATTATTGGTTAAGAGTTAATTTGGGATGGTTTAACTACATATTTGGTCGTGAAAACGGATGAAGGCGAGGTTAGCCCAGTCGGAAAGGCGCCAGTCTGTCGTGCGGGAGGCCCGGGTTCGATACCCGGTGCCGGATCTTCACTCAGGGTTTTAAAATAACTGAGGAGAAGGTGCTGCCTTTGCTTTAACATCGGCAAACGGTTAGACCTTCGCGTCTACTCGGATAAGGACGTTAAACCGTAGGCCCTCGGAGCCCAATAATTGGGTTGTAAAACCTGTTGGGTTCTCCGACTATCCAAAAGTAGTGAAGCTAAATAAAAAAGAAATACTGACTTTCAGCACAGCCGGTACGCATGCCCAACAACTCTTGATGTGTTGCTCCCATCACTTTTGTATAAATATATGTGTGCAATATTCGCCAGGACCACCAACATAGTGGACAATATGATTCGTATGATGGAGCGTTACACAGACCAACTGGAGGACATTGTCGCTGAAAGGACCAACCAGTTGGCCTTGGAGAAAGCAAAAACAGATGAGTTACTCTACAAGATGTTACCCAAGTAAGTAAAACAGGTCAAGGGGGAGGGGGAGGGGGAGGGGGATTGTTTACGATTTTACAAGTAGGTGAAAAGGATTCAGAAGAGGAGAGCGAATATATGAAACCCAAAAAACCTTAAATATGGTTTCTTTTATCACGAAAAAAAACCAAATTGTGTTATTTTTTCGACCTTTTTCAATCTGTGTCCGCGAATAGTTAAGGGAACCATAAGGTGAAATGTGACACAGATGTTTCGTCGGCTTGCTTTCAGAGTTTTTGATTTTAAGTTTTCGACTAATGTATTTGCAGGCTTTTACTTCTTCGTCTTCAGAAGTAAATGCCCATTCTATCATGTCAAAATGTAGGTACAACTAAGCTCTATCAACATTCTATCCAAAATAGATCAATTGCAGAGGATTTAAAAATGGGCAAGTCGGTGAAGGCCGAGTCGTTCCAAAGCGTCACAATCTTCTTTAGTGACATTGTTGGTTTTACAAGCCTGGCGGCTGAGAGTACTCCTATGCAAGTAGGTTGCATTACACACTGCTCCGCTGGTCAACATTTATAGGCTTTCAAGAGGCCGAAATGCAGTGCATAATACACGGGGTTGTACTGGCGGAGTAGGCGAAGAGCGGGCGGCTTGAGGTGATGGGATTAGAGGGCTATGGGTGAGGGTACTAGGCGTTAAGGGGCTAGGTATGAGGGGGCTATAAGGGTGAGGGGGATAGGCGTGAAGGAGCTAGGCGTGATGGGCTAGGTGTGAGGGGGGCTAAGGGTGAGGGGCTAGGCGTGAGAAGTAAAGGGGCTAGAGATGAGGGGGCTAGGTATACGGGGATGCGAAGTAAAGAGGCAAGGAGGGGGCTAGCGGTGAGGGGGTTAAGAGTGAGGGGGCTAGGCGTGAGGGAAAGTCAAGGGGCTAGAGATGAGGGGGCCAGGCGTGAGGGGACTAAGGAGGAGGAGCCTAGGTGTGAGGGGATGAGAAGTAAAGGGGCTAGGAATGAGAAGGCTAGGGACGCAACTGACCATCACAGATAGTTTTATTCATGCTTGTCACAAACGTTTTCGAGAAAGCTGAGCAAAAATTTTCAAATAAGCTTTGAAAAGATCTGAAACTTAAAACTGTGTTAAAGGAGCATTCCCTCAAAACCATCTAGCTAGAAAGCTCTCAATAAAGCTACTAAGTATTGCCCTTACGTACAAAATCACCCTTACCCCTCCTCCGGAGTTGCGAAGCCGTTTACAATCGTGAAGTATGCAGAGCAATTAAACTAACAATAAAGTGCTTCACAATCGTGCGCTGTGTGTATATTCCACTGTTTTGGCAGGTCTCGGTTTGCAAAAAATTGGAAAACAAAAACTGCGAATCATTATAAAAACACCTTAAAAAGAAACAAAATGACTCTATATCCCTAATATTGTAAGACCAGTGTTCCGTCAAAACAATGGGATATATACACTGCGCGTTATTGTGAAAGCGCCTTGTAAAGCTTTAGGAAAGATAAAGTGTACACAACTGTTCACAGAAGTGCAGGAATCCTAAATAATTATTTCACTTGCTTTGCTCATCCCCGTATTAATGATTTTAGCTCCCAGAAGCTCATTCAGTCACTGTCCCGTTTGTATGCGTTATGTTGTCCTAAAACTACACAAGATGTTCGTTCTAGTGTCACGCTATTGCATCGCGTACTACCTCATTGTAACCCTAATGACAAGGTATTTCTTCACTCATTTTCGCAATTGTTGCACAAATATGAAACTCTTATTTCTCTCGTTTCACACAATTCTTACAAAAAAGCCTATTTCTACTGATCTTTCGCCAAGCTTAGATTTTTTTCGTTCTTTATATTACGAGCTCTTTGTTTTTATTTTTCAGGTTGTAGATTTTCTGAACGATCTTTACACATTATTTGACAGCGTTGTTGACACACATGATGTGTACAAGGTAAATCAGTACTTAACAACCTCGACCCCAGGTTGCCCCACTTATCTTTCCTTGTTAAATAGAGGGAGTCCTGGGAACTAGGTTGCTGATCTCGCTTTGTTTATTTTCTATGAATCACGCCTATCGGTTTTGCAAGTAATTTCGGAGAAACTAGGAGAATCTATGATTAAGCTGGGAACATTTAACCCGCCGTAACAAGTTGAATAGTATTCCACAAGGAAGGAAGAGATCTAGAAAACTTGACCGCTGACATTTTGCTTGACTCTTTCATACCTTCTGCATTCTGAACATTGTCATTTTGACTATAAATAGCAGTCAACGGTAAATGTTCTTATTACCTCGTAATTAAAGGAAATTTTGGTCATGAAGAGAAAACTACATGAAAGTTAATTCCGGTTCATTCCAGCTGGAAATGCAGACCAAATGCTGACAAAATCCGGTACGAATAAAAGCTGCTAAAAGCTTCTCGCCAAAGTCTTCCTTTAGAAAATTAACCCAAAGTATAACTTAATTGGTTGCTATCCGGAGTTCCGGTTCCCCTGCTTAAAGCTTTTTTGTCAAAATCTTCCTTTAGAAAATTAACCAAAAGTGGAACCTAATTGGTTGTTATTCGGAGTTCCGGTTCCAAACCGGAAATTCAAATCCAGTGCCGACAGAATGCGGCACGAGTAAAGTCTGCTTAAAGCTTTTCACCTTTAAAAAATTAGCCAAAAGTGGAACCTAATTGATTGTTATTTGGAGTTCCGGTTCCCAACCGGAAATCGAATCCAGTGTTGACAGAATCCGGTACGAGTAAAGACGGCTTAAAGTTTTTTTTGTCAAAATCTTCCTTTAGAAAACAAACAAATATATAGTGGAACCTAAATGGTTGTTATTCATAGTTCCGGTTCCCAACCGGAATTTTAAATTCACTGCTGACACAATCCGGAACAAGTAAAAGGCTGCTCTAAGCTTTTTGTCAAACTCTTCTTTTAGAAGTTTAACCATAGCTGAAGCCTAATTGATTGCTATCCAGAGTTCCGGTTCCCAACCGGAAATTTAAATTCACTGCTGACACAATCCGAAACGAGTAAAGGCTGCCTAAAATTTTTTTTGTCAAAATCTTCCATCTGAAATTTAACCAAAAGTGGAACCTAATTGGTAGCTTTTCGGAGTTCCGGTTCCCTGCCGGAAGACAGATTCAAACTACTCTCTTTTTCTTGCTTCCGGTAGGTTGAAACAATAGGCGACGCTTATATGGTAGTATCCGGACTTCCGGTCCGCAATGGCAATCGTCACGCCGGTGAGATCTGCACCATGGCTTTGAACTTGCTCAGTTCTACAAGAGACTTCAAAATCAGACACAAATCTGACCGAAGGATTCGCATGCGGATAGGAGTCCATACAGGTAGATTTTCTCAAGAAATTGACGGCTATTCACATATTATGAAAGGGCTATGACGGAACAACGCTAAACGTTTTCAGCCAGCTTCAATTATTAATTAAAACTAAAAAAAATTAGGTTCGAAGATGACCGTGAAAGTGTAAACGTTTAGTGTTATACATTTAATGAACTTCCGTAGCCTTTGTACAATATACTTTTTCATTAAGAATTATTTTATACAACTACTACTTCTATTATTAAGTGAATTGCCAAGTTGCAAGACAACACTGTTGATTTGTTGCGTAAAAAGGAGTTGTTCATACAGTAAACAGAAGCTTGTTCTTATTTATCAGGTATTTTCTGCAAAGTCAGCCTGAAAGTGTTTTTAAAATTTCTTCTTAAAACTAAATTAAAGAAACCAGAAGGTAACATTTATTTGGTTACATAATTTTATTTAGAAAAGTCCTAAAACTCCAAAAAGTCCAAACACCCTGAAAATTCCTATAACTGCAGTGGAACGATCTGTATTATGGTCTTTGAAGTTTTTAAAAACAAACAGTATGTAACTCAGAAACTCCACGCCATCAAGCTTTTTAGATAAGAACAATTTTCATTTTTCAGGCTGAATGTTTTATGCTTATGGTACCTTTTTAACCGAATTCTAGCCCGAGTGTTCTTAATCCACTTGCTCTTTTATGCGGGTGCCAGTTTACTTTTAGTTCGTTAGCTTTTCACGCTTTTCTGGCTTTGATTTTTCGTCATTCAATTGTGCAAATTGTTACATTGTCAAGAATTGTTGTAGTTCTGATTGTCTCAGCTTCATAAATCGAGCATGATGGTTTTTAGAGAACTAAAAAAAAAGAATACTTGCCTAGTCTAGGAGCAAGATAGTTTTCAATCTAAAGGGAGAACGCTTTTCCTGTTTCATTTAGCGAAAATTTGTTCCCTCCAATAATCTGATTAAAGCCGCTTCTTTTACAAATTTATCTTTTCCGATCTTGGCTTAGGTTTTTCTTATGAATAGTTAAGAACTACGTCCTACCCATAATTCATACTTTTATAGTAATATTTTCGATAATTTCCTTTTACTTGTTCTTTGGTAAATATATCTATTTAGCTTGCTTTGGGTGCGATACAATCGGATAAGATAAAACTATTGCTTTCGTCTTATTCTAATCAGACCTCGCAACCTATCAAATGCGCTTTCGCAATTAAACATCTTGTCCGAATTCATTATTGTTAAATAAACTGCATGGGGGTTTGATTACGGACCACGTTTGTGTGCCGGCTTAGACAATAAACATTACTACGTAAAACAGGTCCCTGTGTGAGTGGTGTAGTGGGAACCAAGATGCCAAGATACTGTTTGTTCGGCGACACTGTCAACTATGCCTCCAGAATGGAATCGAATGGAGTTGGTGCGTGTTACTTTCTCTTTCGTACATCAAATTATTTTTGGCGCCCAATTTTAGAATCCACACACTATACTCTCTCTTGTCTGTGAATAAAAGTCAAGTCATCTGTAAGTGGAACAACTGTAAGATCAACCCATAACTGCATTCATTTTTGTGTTATCCAAATTAACAAAACTTACCCATACAGTTAATACAACTAATGATCCTCCAACTTATATTGCCGTCAAACTGATTTATGTGTTACCAATGAAACTTTAAAAACTAACCCAAATACCCAAAACATTCCAAGCTACAAAATTCCTTGAGTTTTAAAATTTTAAGAATATGATAAGTGATGTTAAACTAATATTTTTGAGATGTAAAGCTTTTATTTGAAATGTGAATTTTACTAATCTTTTTTAATTGTACTTTGCATTCAGTTTAACATTAAACACTTTTAGCATCGCGTTTACGGCAGACGGCAAAACGTAGCTAGTGGTTTGAGTTTTCTGTTGTGGTAAAATCGATTTTAGCGTACCGTTTGCAGTGGTTGCAAGATGTGAGCCGCCATATTTGTTTCTTTGTCCTTGTTGTACAATCCAATTCGAAGACTGAAAATGTATTCATAATTCATACTTTACAACCAAATATACAAACACAAGGCGGGAAAAGGGTTAAAGAATCTTGTCTAAAGATTCAAACGTGAGATACAAGGAATGCTAAAAAACGCTAATAATCTTCACGTATTTACTTACGCGATAGGTCCTTCCCGTTGTAACACGAACTGCAAATGTAACGCCGTAAACGCGACGACAAATTTGTCTATTCGATTACTTCAGACGGTGATTGTTTCTTCACTTAATTTTATTTCAGCCCTGCGAATACATGTGAGCCCAGAATGCAAAGTTGCGCTTGAAGAACTTGGCGGTTTTCACTTAGAAGAAAGAGGGCCCGTGGCTCTGAAGGTAGGTGTAGAAAATGAATAGAAATCGAGCATATTTCCTCGATAAATTAAATTCCCATCCCCAGTAAGTGTCAGGCAACTTCCATTGCCTTCCTCAGTAAAAATTCCATTACCAACCTCACTAAGTGTCCCGTAAATTCCATTGCCATCCTCATTAAATGTCCGGTAACTTCCATTTCCATCCTCACTAAATGTCCGGTTTCTTCCATTGCCTTCCTTACTAAATGTCCGGTAATTTCCATTACCATCCTCACTAAATGTCCGGTAACTTCCATTTCCATCCTCACTAAATGTCCCGTAACTTCCATTACCATCCTTACTAAGTGTCCCGAACTTCCATTGCCATCCTCACTAAATGTCCGGTAATTTCCATTGCCATCCTCACTAAATGTCCGGTAACTTCCATTACCATCCTCACTAAATGTCCGTTAACTTCCATTTCCATCCTCACTAAATGTCCCGTAACTTCCACTGCCATCCTCACTAAATGTCCGGTTTCTTCCATTGCCATCCT